>JABSTQ010002532.1:0-43337 GCA_013358835.2 Ixodes persulcatus | reverse complement strand
CTTTATATGGAACTCAACCCCTAACCGTAAGGCCCGGTTGCTTTTGCGTTAGGCAAGCCATGGATGGCCGTCTCAACCTCCTGTATCGTAATGAGCTCCTCGAGCCTTTCCTGCTCTTCTTGAGCTAGCTCGGGCAGGCACTCAAGTAATCTCTCTTTCCGGCCTTTCCTTCCTCTTACTTGGTTTCAAAAAGCTGCCGGTAATGCCCTACAATTTTTTTTATCGCACCTGGGTTTGTGCTGTTAACACCTTGGTACTCGATCTCAGTTATTTCACATCGAAGCGTGTACCGCTTCTCCTTTGCCAAGGCGCGTCTAGTTAGCAGCTCCCCCATTAGGTACTTTTTTGAACACGCTCGGACGATGGCTCGCCGACAGCCCTCACGATGCAGTGCATCTAATCGTTCTTTGACGTCTTCTATATCTTTAAGGCACACTTCAGGTTTTTCACACTCGGCTCTTGCAAGAGCCGCTAGATCAGTGTTTAGAGAACGCTCAACGTTTCGCGACTCGTAAGCTAAAATTGACGCCTTTTCAATAGCTACCATCCTCACTTCTGGCTTTAGTAAGTTTCCTAACCTCATAAATATCACTCCATACCTTTAATTTTTTTTAAAACATCCTCGAGAGCTTTTGAAATAGCTACATCACTGAGAAGGTGTCGTGTTCAGCTTCCGTAGCCTCCAGCTAAAGGACTTCGCTGACGCCTTTACACCGATGGTCGTAAAAAAACAAAACAGTGTTCCGAAAAAAAAAAAAAAAAAAAAAAAAAACTTTCGTGGCGTGGTACTTCCTTAGCAGGCCTGCTATGGAAGCCGACACATGCACTTCATCTAACACAGCGTGCGAGGACACTCGCAAATGGGTAAACTACATTTCGCACTTTTCCTTTTTGACAGTTCCTGCGTCAATCAGGTAAAAAGCGCAAGTAGTTTATTTAAAACGGTCGCACTTCTATCCGTCTGCTGTCTCGAGGGCGATCGATCTGTTGCCTTGACGGCGTAGTTGAAGTCGCCACAAAGTACAACTTCCTGTCTCAGTCTACGAAACGTCGTAAGCCATAAACTATTGAACACGGTCTGTCACCTTACTGGGGGCATATAAACAAATAAGCGGCCAGTGAACTGGGAAATAAAAAATAGCGCAATATAAATAGCCATTTCGTAATTAAGAAATAAAACCTTGAGTCAAATAACTGAAAGGAACATAGACACCACCGTCACAAAACCAGCACAGCTTAGAGCTGCCATTTACTTCCACAACCGTCTTCTTTTTTGCCATCCTCGATCCCAATTGTACACATTAATTATGATCGTTCATAAGCTCGCCAGCGTTTTGAATCTCATTCAACCTTTTCGTGTCGGTAGTGACAGCCAACTCGACAAGGACAAATATTTCTTCAAAAATAAGAAACATGCCCCTGAAAATCCGATAGCGTGCGTATCACAGGTTTTATGCGATTGCGAAGAATGCTTTATCGAGCTAGGCATCCGCTCCTCCTCAGCCATCTTGGTCTCCTGCACTGCCAAAAAATCGGGTCTCTCATTACTCAGGAAAGTCTATACTTGATATTGCTCTTTTACGCGTATTTAGAGTTCGAACATATAGCGCTGCCACATTGATGGTTGCTTCAAGTGTACACATAATGTACGGCTATGCTGCTACACTTGCCTTGGCGTTCGTGTTTCAGGCCTTGAAAGCCAGGCGTCTGACACCCTGCATATTCGACACGGCTATGAACCATTAAAGAAAAAAAAACATTCAAAAATGGTTTCTAAAAGCTGCGTGCTATTCGGGTAATGGCTCCCACGACTCTAAAGGAAGCAATTGTGATTGTAGTTAAGCGATTATTGAAATTAATCGCAGTATTCATGAAAACTGCCAGATCATGGATGATATCAACGCGAATAACATCGGTGGAACGCCGTGGATATGAAAAATTAAGAATTTCGCGCTTTTTACGCGAAAACATAACTTTCGTCTTCCACTCGTTTTAAAAATAAATCGTTTGAAAGACAGCATACCAAAAGGTAATGTATGTCACTCTGAAGACATTCACAAGCTTCAAACACTTTAACCACCGTAAATACGTTAATATTATCAGCAATTAGCAGCTGCGTGTACTTAATACAAGAAGCGAGATCATTTACAAAAATTAAAAACAGCAAAGATCCGAGGATACTTTCTTTGGGAACGCCGAAGTACATAAAAAATGAGCAGATAAGCAATCAGGATACTTGCACAAAGTTCACTCCATGAGATAGGTAGCTATCGAACAGGCGACAGTACTTAGCAGACCGTAACTAGAGAGTTTACTCAATACTACACGATGGTTTACTTTATGGAAAGCTTCGATCATATAAAGTAAACTACATCCGCTTTTCCTCCGCGGTGGCGAGGTGGTACGTCCAGGATACTTGCAGCCTTTCATAAAAGCATGCTGTTCAGGAAGAATCTTCCGACAATATATATATACCCTACTGAAAAAAAATTTATGAATTTATTTCTGGTATGTTTATTGGACACCTTTTCCATATCAGAACTTATTATTTCATATCAGTTTCATATGCCGCATATCAATTACACTAGGCTAGGTGGTGCTAGGTACCGCCCAATTCATGTGCTACAAACATATTTTTATTTACTCACGCCACCATGTAGATACATTACGCATACCACTAGCATCAGCTTAACATATACATTGAGCGCATATGCACGGCACAACAAAAACGAATACAAGAGCACACCCAATAACTACTTCTGAGCTCTGCGTTTCCGCCTTTTATACAGGTCGTTTTGTAAGTACGGAGTATTTCGGTGACCACCTAAGCAATGCCTAATATTCTGAGCGTGTTGGATTTTTTTTTCAGTAATGTCATACCTCTGAGAGCAGTTTGAGCGGCTCAGGGGAAGAATCTCCTAAAAAAAAGTAAACGCTCATGCCGTAATTATTTGAAAGCGAGTAAATCAAGCCGCTCTAGTGCGCTTCCAAGCCACGTGTTTGCTGTCCCGCGCGGCACGTCGTATACTGAAAAATATTAGATGAATTTATTTATCATATGTACATTGGACACATTCATATCAAATGGCATATGTTGCATATCAGTTCTTATATGTCGCAAATCAGTTTTCGGGTATTTCATATCAGCTTCGTATATCGCACATCAGTTTTTGGATATTTCATATCAGTTTCAAATGTCGCATATCTGCTTTTGGATATTTCATATCAGTTCATTTATAGATTCATATAATGTTTTTTTCAGTAGTATATATATATATTTGGAGAAGAAAAGAAGAAGAGGATCGGTGGTTTTCGCTTTGCTTGCAACGGAGTCTGTCACCTCCATTTTCTACCAACTCAATCACCTGTAAATAAAACCCTTTCCACCGTAACTCCTTTTGGTGGAGGTGCGGGCTAGAGTGGTTGCCGACCTGGACCTGCGAAACCGACATCTGCCGCCTCCGCCCAGCATGACCAGTGCGTCCGGCACCCCACCCGAAGGCGGAGCTTCGGGGTCGATTCCACCCCCTGTACAGACGCAACCTTTGGTCCTCGCCAAGCCTCGCGACACTGGGCCTTTCACCGGCACAGGTGAGCAAGAAGTAGAAGAATCGTTAGATCTCTACGAGAGAGTGAGCGCCCACAGCCGTTGGGACAACACGATCATGCTAGCAAATATCCCATTCTACTTGAAAGATACGACTCTCACGTGGTTCCAGACCCACGAAGAAGAACTTACATTGTGGGATATGTGCAAATCTAAATTGGAAGACTATTTGGTCATCCAACCGGACTCAAGCTCACAGCAAAGAGAAAACTGGCATCAAGGGTGAAAACATCCACGGAGTCCCATGTTACATACATCCAGGACATCCTCACCCGCTGCCGTAAAGCTAATCCTGAAACGCCCCAGCTTGACCGGATTGCCAATATCCTCAAGGGAATTGCGGATGATGCTTTTCAGCTCCTGATCATCAAGGACTGTACGACCGTAGAAGATGTGCTCAAGGAATGCCGTCGGTTTGAGGCGGCAAAAAGTCGTTGAATCGCACACAAGTTCGAGAGACTACCTTACACGCCTTCGACATCATCATGCGAGGATACTGATACGACGTCAACCAAAATAACAAAAACTGTTCGCCGCCAACTTGAAGCCATGATGCCGTCGGAGACCGTTGCCCCTTCTTCCGACTTGGCAAGGAACGTTGTGTAAATCTCCGTCGTGCAAAGCATCGTTAGGAAAGAGTTGGACAGGCTTTATGACTCTTCTCATAGTCTCTCTTCTCATGGTGCCGCACCCCACAGGAGGCACATGCCCATATGGCCTACTGCTGCAGCTTGGGTTCACCAGCTGCTACACCGCGGTTTATACCACGTCGGTGTCGAGACCCTGCTGAGTGGCACACTCCTGACTACCGTCTTATCAGCTTCAACTGCAGCAGGGCAGGCCATGTCGCTCGCTACTGGCGCAATGATTGGAGCTCACAACAACGTCAATTTCAGGTATAAACCGTCGCCCGTACAATGGTCAGGTTTCTTCTTTTTCCAGTCGACGCAGTTTTCAAGACGACACACTCCATGTCCCGTCGCATAATCATCGATCGCCGTCTCCACACCGCCGCCAATCCCTATCGCCTGTTCCCCGTCGCACTTCATCACCGCCCTTCACATCAATGCACCCAGAAAACTAAAATATGCAGCCTCAGGAGGTGAGGCTGCATTCCGCGGAGTGCCCGAAAATGCTCTTCAAAGTACTTTTGGCACCGTTGGCAACGGAATACTCATTTATATTGACGGTGTACCGACGCATACACTTGTGGACACAGGCGCCGATATTTCGATAATGAGGGAAGATTTCCGATGACAATTAAAAAAAGTGATGACCCCACCCGACACAAAAACTCTACGGAGCCCAGACGGTCGTATCATCTTGTCACTCGGTATGTGCGGCGCACGCATTACATACGATAGCGTCACGGCATTTATTCCTTTCACGGTACTGACGACGTGTCCCCATCAAATCATCCTAGGCTGGGATTTTCTTTCTTCACACGCAGCCCTTAATGACTCTGAAAAAGAAAAATAGAACTCGGCGGTTGTGACACATGTGAACATTCTAAACCTATAAAGTACAAAATATGTTGTGCTAAAACTTTGAGAATTCCACCACTAGCCAGTGTCTCCCTAGACGTCACGACTAACCAACCTGCAGAAAGTGCTGATTACGTAATTGCACCGAATATGAACATCTTGTTATCGAAACAACTCGCCCTACCCCACTCAGTCACCACCATATGCAATTGCACATCCCATCTTTGGATAACCAATATTGGTACGTTTACTCAGACCTTAGTTAAGAGTACGACCATAGCTACGAGATTCCCGACTAACTAATGTGTTATTTCAGTTGTTTCACGAAATGGCTCTCAAGCTACCACTTCGCAGCAGTTGCAGTACCCTGGCTCTTTACAATTCACAAATATGATAGACGCCAAGTTGCACCCAGACCAGAAACAACAACTCCACAGTCTACTTTCCAGATTTCACGACATTTTAGACCTTGAGCATCATCCTCATGGCCGAACTGCTGCCGTTACCCATCGCATCGATACCGGCCTGGAAATCCCCATTCATCAGCGTCCTTACCATGTCTCTGCGAGCGAACGCAGTACTATTTAGCAAGAAGTAGACAACATGCTGTCTAACGATATTATTCAACAGTCCTAAAGCACTTGGTCCGCTCCAGTTGTCCCAATTAAAAAGAAAGACGGGTCTTGGCGCTTTTGCGTCGACTACCGCCGATTGAACAAAATAACTAAAAATGACGTTTATCCCCATTCGCGAATAGACGACACTCTCGACTGCTTACATGGAGCTGAGTACTTTTCATCCATCGACCTCCGAGCCGGCTACTGGCAGATCAACGTAGATGAAGTCGATCGGGAGAAAACTGCTTTCATCACTCCCGATGGCCTCTATGAATTTAAAGTAATGCCCTTCGGATTGTGTTACGCGCTAGCCACGTTTGAAAGCATGATGGAACGTATGTTGAAAGGCTTAAAATGGACCGTCTGCTTGTGCTACCTGGACGATGTTATTATTTTTTCGAACTCCTTTTCATCTCACCTTGAACGCTTGGCTCAAGTGCTACAGATCTTTCGAGACGCTGGAATACAGCTCAATTCATCCAAATGTCAGTTTGGCCGCCGACAGCTTAAAATTTTGGGGCACCTTGTCGATAAAAACTGAATTCAACCCGACCCCGAAAAAATAAACGCTGTTCACAATTTCCCTCTACCTCAATCGCCGAAAGACGTCCGAAGCTTTTTTGGGCCTCTGTTCTTATTTTCGACGCTTTACTAAACAGTTTTCCGAGATCGCTCAACCTCTCACCATGCTACAAACCAAAAAAGTCTTTTATCTGGCACAAAGAACAGCAGACATCTTTTGCATACTTGAAGGCAGCACTTACATCACGCCCGATCCTCGGCCATTTTGACGACTCAGCACCTACAGAAATTTGTGCGGGTGCCAGTGGCCATGGCATTGCAGCCGTCCTCGCGCAATATCAACACAACCAGCAGCAATCATTGCCTATGCCAGCAGACTGCTTTCTCCAGCGGAACGGAACTACACAATTTCAGAAAGAGAATGCCTTGCCGTCGTATGGTCAATCATCGAATTTCGTCCATATATCTTCGGTCGCCCTTTTCACATCGTCACCGATCATCATGCATTGTGCTGGCTCGATCATCATGAATCGAGCTGGCTCGCTTATTTAAAAGATTCAATCGGTCGGCTCGGACGATGGGCACACCGCCTGCAGGAATACGATTGTACCATAGTATACAAATCCGGCAAATTACATCAAGATGCCGACTGCCTATCCCGCCATCCTGTGCATTCACCAGATATCAAATCTGATTAATTCGACCTTCCGGTGCTCCCCCTATCTGACCTCCTCAATCTCGCACATGAGCAGCGTCTTGATCCAGTCCTCGAAGGCATCATTAACGGTGTGACGGCTGGCACAAATCTTTCTTCTTGCGGCCTCTATCGTCTCTATAATCAAGTTCTTTACAGACAAAACTTTAGACCTGACGGACTACTCTGCCTCCTTGTAGTCCCAAAACAACTGCAGACAAGCATCCTTCAGCAATTACACGACGCCTCGTCCTCTGGCCATCTAGGAGTCGTCCGGACCTAGGAAAAAGTAAAACAACGGTTTTACTGACCCGACCTCTATCGATGTGTCAAACGATACGTTTCTTCCTGCAACCCCTGCCAGCACCAGAAAAAGCCGCCTTCCCGAACAGCCAGACTCCTGCAACCACTACGCCCGCCTGAAACACCATTTCAACGCTTGGGCGTGGACCTGCTCGGTCCTTTCCCTTTGTCATCGGCGCGGAACCGGTGGATAGCAGTAGCAGTCGACCATTTAACTAGATACGAAGTAACTGGAGCACTTACCACTAGCACTGCAGTCGAGATCGCTCAATTTCTTTTACAAGAAGTTATCTTAAACCACGGAGCGCCTAGTGAGCTTCTCAGCAATCGAGGACGCGGCTTTCTGTCACGGGTCGTGGCAGAAGTATCCCAGTCCTGCGGCATACTTCACAAGGTGACCACCGCCTATCACCCTTAAACAAATGGATCAACTGAACAATTTAACCGGACACTCACCGACATGTTATCCCTGTACGTCTCTTTAAACCACACCAACTGGGACACAGCACTGCCTTTTATAACCTTCGCTTATAACTCTTCCCGTCACGGTACAACTGACTTTACACCGTTCTAGCTCCTCTTCGGCCGTGAACCCGGGTTAATGCACGATACAATCCTTCCTCTACAACCAGATGCTTCACTTACCGCCTACACAACAGATACAGTCGGTCACCCCGAAGAAGTCCGACAGTTAGCGAGGGTTGAAAAAACCCCGAGACTGCGGGTAAACGAAACGAGAGACGTTTTAGTGTCGTGTCGTTTACCCGCAGTCTCGGGGTTGTTTCAACCATGTGCAATGTACACCAGCTCGTTTGCGCCCTTACATTTTGTTAGTTAGCGAGAATCCGTACCCTTGACTCTCAAGAACGCCAGTATGCGCGCTACGATCACAGTCAGAGAGTCGCTACATTCTCACCCGACGACCTTGTTTTACTCTGGACTCCGCAACGACGTCTCGGACTAGCCGAAAAACTCTTCCCTCGTTACACTGGGGCTTACCGAATTTGCCGCAAAGTGAGAGACGTCACCTACGTGATTGAAGCAATTCAACCAAACGACATCGGCCGAACAAACAGCGTCAAACCTTCCACATCCTACGCCTCGAAACATTCCTTACTCAGTGACACCACGACCGCTTTCATCTCAACGACGACTCGACGTTTTCTACCTGGGGGGGGGGGGGGGGGGGGTAGTATTACGAGAATAAAGAAGAGGTGGTCTGGCAGCGATTTGGAGGAGAGAAGAGGATGGGTGGTTTTTGCTTTGCTTGCGACGGATACTGTCACCTCTATTTTCTACCATCTCAATCACCTGTAAATAAACCCCGTTTCCACCGGCACAGTATATTATATATATATATATATATATATATATATATAAATATATATATATATATAAATATATATATATATATATATATATATATATATATATATAGGCCGGACTCCGGCCAAAACGTCGAAGAATAAATCGTCCGTTGTTGCTGTTTTCAACAAGGGATTTTTTGTCCCCAATTATATACCTACGCCTTCGATCTCCCGCCACCATGCCCGTTCTATATATATATATATATATATATATATATATATATATATATATATATAAATATATTCAACACAAAACAAAGCAAATCAAATAAAAAGAGCGGCAAACTAAAGAGACATTTGGAACACATAAGGTTTACAGTCCTATCGAGCGTAGTACGGCTTCAGGTGCACCACGTGGACGACTGCGGGTCGTGGTGGGCGGCGTGATGATGTTCTTGTTCCGTCGGGCATCACCTCGTAGTTCAGATCTCCATGTTGAGGAAGTACTTCGTAGGGTCCGAAATACCGTTTCAGGAGTTTCTCGCTGAGACCACGGCGGCTAATTGGAGTCCAGACCCATACCCTGTGTCCGGGCTGTAAGAGGACGTCCCGACGACGAAGGTTGCAGTGGTCAGTGCCGACACGTTGTTGGGCTTTAATCCTGAGTCTGGCGAGCTGACGGACTTCTTCTGGGCAACCACCCGGGCATCGTCGCTTCCGTCGACAGCCTGTTCGTGGGGTAACATCGCGTCCAGCATTGTCGTTACTTTGCGACCACAAACCAGTTTAAAGGGTGTCACCCCGGTGGTCTCTTGTACGGCCGTATTGTGGGCAACTGTGACGTACGACAACGCCTCGTCCCATGTCTTGTGCTCCATGTCGACGTACATGCAGATCATGTCGGCGATGGTCTTGTTGAGTCTCTCCGTCAGCCCGTTGGTCTGCGGGTGGTACGCTGCGATGCGACGATGGCGGGTGTGACTGAGACGAAGGACTCTCTGCGTCAGCTGGGCCATGAATGATGATTCACGGTCTGAGATCAAGACCTCGGGAGCGCCGTGCCGGAGGACGATGGACTCGATGAAAACCTTGACAACTTTCACAGAAGTCCGTGAAGGGAGGGCTTTCGTTTCGGCGTACCGCGTGAGATAATCTGTGGCGGCGACGACCCAGCGGTTCCCCGACGTCGACGACGGAAAATGGCCAGGTAGATCCATTCCGATCTGCGGGAAGGGTGCAGTTGGAGGAGAAATACGCTACAGGAGTCCGGCCGGCCTCATCGGAGGTTTCTTGCGTCGCTGGCACTCGTGGCATGATCGTGTGTATAAGTGGACGGTTTTGGGGAGCTTGGGCCAGTAATACCTTTCACGAATACGGGCTAGTGTCCGTCTGTAACCAAAGTGTCCGGACGTCGGGTCGCCGTGGCAGGCTTGAAAGATCTCCTCTGGAAGGTCGGTCGGGATTACCAGCAGCCACGACAAGTTGTCGCTCTGAAGTTCTCTTTGCAGAGTACACCTTGTAGCAGGACGAAGGTCGACAGGGCTCGTGAGAAACCACGTGTGATGGTACTCCCGCGCCCTTTCAGGTGCTCTCTTAGTGCGCGCAGCTCAGGATCGTCTCGTTGACGTCGTGCCATGAAGTCGGTGTTCACTGCGCCTAGGTAGAGCTCGTCTTCATCGTCGTCGGTGCTGCCGGAAGGCAGCACCGGCGAGACAGGCAGTCGGCGTCGCTGTGCTTGCGTCCTGACTTGAAGACCACAGTCATGTTCAACTCGTGTAGTCGGAGACTTCATCGAGCGAGGCTTCCTGACAGATGTTTGAGGTTGGCAAGCCAGCAGAGCAAGTGGTGGTCCGTGACTACACGGAACGGGCTTCCGTACAAGTACGGACGAAACTTCTTGGTTCCCCAGACAACCGCAAGGCATTCTTTTTCAGTCGTGGAGTAATTTTTCTCCGCCTTGGACACTGTCCGACTTGAGTAGGCGATGACTGGCTCGTAGCCTTCTTGTAGTTGAACCAGTGCCGCGCCAACTCCTGCCTTACTTGCGTCCGCGTTAGTCTCGGTTTCCGCATCCTGATCGAAATGTCCAAGAACAGGAGGAGTCTGGAGTCGTCGCTTCGGCTCTTCGAATGCCTGCTGCTGCTTCTCGGCCAATTTGAACTTCTCGGCGTCCTTCTTGAGATTTGTGAGCGGTGCAGAAATCCTTGCGAAATCCCGAACAAAGCGCCGATAATAGGCACATAGTCCAGGGAACCTGCGCACGGCCTTCTTGTCTGTCGGCGCTGGAAATTCTTCCACAGCGCGAGTCTTCTCTGGGTCAGGGCGAACGCCTTCATTACTAATCACGTGACCTAGGAACTTCAGTTCGTCATAAGCGAAGCGACACTTTGACGGTTTGAGGGTGAGTTCGGTGGTCCGTATGGCTTGGAGAACAGCTCAGAGTCGTAGCAAATGCTCGTCAGTCACTGTAAAACACTACGACGTCGTCGAGGTAGACGAGACAGCTCTGCCAGTTCAGTCCTGCCAGTACGGTGTCCATGACACGCTGGAAAGTTTCTGGCGCTGTGCATTGGCCGAAACGCATCACCTTGGACTCGTACAGACTATCCGGCGTGACGAAAGCTGTCTTCTCTCGGTCCCGCTCGTCGATTTCGATCTGCCAGTAGCCGCTTTTCAGGTCCATCGAGGAAAAGTATCGAGAGTGGGGCAGCTAGTCTAACGTGTCGTCGATCGTCTTTCTTCGCTACCGCGTTCAGCTGTCGGTAGTCCACACAGAACCTAAGCGTTCCGTCCTTCTTCTTAACCAGTACTACTTTAGAGGCCCACAGGCTGCTTGAAGGCTGGATTATGTCGCCTTTCAGCATCTCTTGAACTTACTTGCTCCTGGATCACCTCCCTTTATTTAAAAAAAAAACCCTGTATGGCGATCGATGCACAGGGCACGCGTCGTCCTCGGTAACGATGCGGTACTTCGCAACAAGGGTTTGGCGCGCTCCTTCGACGACCTCGCAAAGCAGTCGTGGTATTGGGCGAGGAGGTTAATGAGCTGCTGTCTTACCTCCGACGACTGAGGTCGTCGGAGGTATTTTTCGATCTCCCGCGGTCGTTCACCTTAGCGTGGACGTGAATCGCTCGGATGGAAGCCACGCAGCCCTATTTGCCGGTAGGGGCAACGGCGGTAGATATGGTCGGCTTCCCCGCAGTGGTAGCGTAACGGGCGTCAATTGGCCGTCCTCCACACGTCGGTTTTCCTCGGCTAGTGTCGTTCAGGGCGGACGTACTGTACTTGTCCTTCCGGGCGTCGAGGATGCAACGGCATTGGAGCGTCTCCCCGAGGTGGCGCCGTGGCTTGGCGGTTAGCTTGCGGCGGTCGTCTGGCCATGGCGGCGTAGCTCAACGTCGGTACCTCTGGCGTCGTCGTGCTGATCGTGATTTCAGGTAGGGAGGCTCGGTGAACCCAAAGCCCCTCTATCCTGGGAAAAGTGGCGCCATTAATTGCTGTAGGAAGGCTCGCGGCACCTGCCGCGCTCCTCCTGTGGGAAATTCATGGCGAATAAAATCTAGCTTAGTGCTGCGCTGAGCCGCCACGATCTTCCCAAGGGCTACACGTTGCACGTGCCTCGTGCATCGACGCACCTTGCGCTACTTTTGAAACATGAAGGGGCTTTAGGTGAACCGCCTCTCGAACAATCTCGGCGGGCGACAGTGAGGATGAGCGATCAGCACCGGGGAGCATGGTGCGGAGTTCTTCCCGGACGATTTCGCGGACGATTTCCCGAATGCCGTCGACACCGGCAGTGTTCAGGTCCAGTCGGGAAGATGCGACGGTTGGAGGAGCAAGCACGCCGGCGAGTCAAGGATAATGGCTTGCTCGGGCCAACAGCGCGCGTTCGATGTAAGTGGCTTCAGCCACAAAACCGTCGACAGTTGTCGGGGGATTGCGGACAAGGCCTCCGAAAATTTCAGCCTTCCCGCCAAGCATGAGGACGCGAAGCTTCTTCTCCTCGGCTGTCTTCGGATCGGCTCGGGTACATAGGCGCATGACATCCTCAACTAAGCTGGTCACTCTTTCGTTGGGGCCTGCACCCTTGTTTAGATAAGGTCCTCCGCTTGCTGCCGACGGTGGGGGTTGAGGAACGTTCACTTCAACTCGGCGGTGCAGGACTTCCACGTAGTGAAGGACGCTTCGTGGTTTTCAAACCAGTGCCTCGCAGTTCCTTCAAGCGAGAAGTAGAGCTTGTGGAGGCATTGCTCAGTCGTCCATTCGTTGTGGCGGCCTACACTTTCATGGTGTTGCAGTCAGTCTTTAATGTCCTCGTGGACCTCCTCGTGGCAAGGCGTCGGAGTCCGGGGTGCGACGGGAAGGTATACGACGGCGGCGGTGGCCGGGGTCGGCGACGACTGGTTGTCCATCGTCATCCTCCTTGTCTGCTTGGTCTTGGGTGGCGAGGGTCCTAATTCCGGGTGTAGGCCAAGGCTGAGGCGACTTGATCGAATCTCGGTCTGGTCTTCGTGGGGTCCTCGGGGGCTTGGGTTCGAACTTGCACTGCGGGACCTCGGAGGGACTGCTGCACGGACATAGGTTACCCTGCACATCCACCAAAATGTCACGAATGAAGAGGATAATGAAACAAAAAATAACTGAGCAAACTAAACGTTTAATGGGGCAAAATTGTGCCGAAAACGAAAAGGAAGAATATAACAACAGAGCGTCGTGGGCGTCCAAGTCGGCGAGACAGCAGGGTCGAACGCTGAGGCAAAACTAATTTTGGCTCGCTACGCGAAGCCCTTATGTACACGCGTGGGCTTCTGGAATGATCGGCGTAGAAGGTTTGACATGTAGAACATTCGGACCTAGCAGGCGACAGGATTCTCGAATTTACCAGAGTACTAAATTGCAGGAATAAACAAAAGATGCGTCGCTCCCAGGAATCGAACCCTGGCTTTTGGCGTGGGAGGCACGCACAATAACCGTTAGGCCACGCACGCGCTGCCTACTTGGCGAGCTGCGCGCACGGCAACATAAGCCAAAACTGGACAAAGTTGTTGGAAAGAACATCATAGCAAGTCAAGGAAACCATCTGATTGGCTGGGGCAAACTACGTGGCAGTGACGGCATCGCAGGACACTAAAGAAGAAGCCGCGACGCTCAACGACAGTCTTCACAAGCACTCGGCGGTAGCGATGGCAAGTTGCTCCGCAGACGCCTAAAGTTTTGTTGCCCTCCACGTTAAAGGTTGGTACATACGCTTGATGTTTTAGGTTTTGCTATCGCTGCTGCCGCTGTTGCTTTTGTCAATTCGTTGATATTAGAAAGAGGCTAAAGATGGCAGAGGCAGAAGAATGTTTGTCCTGTCATGAAGTCTTGCCAGTGGGGGTGTGCATGACTTGTTCAGAGTGTGGTTTCAGCTATCACATGGGTAAATGTTCGGGTGTGACAAAAAATGCTCTAAAAAAAATGACCGATGAAACAAGAGAGTCGTGGCAATGCCCAACATGCACCATTGCAAAAGCAAAGGGACAAACCTCATCAAAAGATCCGGGAGAGAAAACCGAGAACCAGTTGGCCGAAATAACAAGAAAACTGGATGTCTTAATGTCAATCGGAGCGAAAGTGGACGCGCTTCTTTCCATGAAGGAAACAGTAGACAAAATCGAGCTGTCTGTGCAGCACATGTCAGATCAATATGATGAGATACTGCAGGAAATGAAAAAACAAAACCAAGATATTAAAGAACTCGGGGAACGTGTTGAAAGACTGGAAAATAGTGGAACCCAAAGAGAAGTCGAAGCTCTAAAACAGGAAGTAAATGAGCTTCAGCAATACAGTCGCAGACAGAACCTTGAGGTGCATGGGTTCCCACGTCTCCCAAACGAAAACCTGTGGCATAAACTGAAAGAAGTATCAGACCAGCTAGGCGTTGCTGAACTGAATGAAAACGATGTAGAAGCGCTGCACAGGATGCCTGGAAAGCCAGATAAGGTTCCTCCCATTCTCGTTCGTTTCACGTCCCGGCTTACTAGAGATCGATGGTTCCAGGCAAGGGCTGTACTCAAAGATAACGCGTCGGGTATCTGGTTAATGGACAACCTAACAGCGCAAACAAAAAGGTTGCTTTGGCAGGCAAAGACGAAGGCAGCGGAAAGACGTTATCAGTTTGTTTGGCAGAAGGGCGGAAGGATTTTTGTCAGGAAGCAATCCGGCGATCGCCCTATTCGAATTGACAATGACAATGATCTGGCCGAAATTGAGTAAACATTTCGGAAGTATAAAGCTACTAAATAAATAAACACACCAATGGCGCACGATTATAGTGAACCTACGTACTACGACAGCGCGTTATTCAATCGGTGCATCACTGATAAAGCAGTGACTGCAAAAACACTAACATTGTTTCACTTAAACGCACGAAGTCTGCGGAATAAATCTGATGAAGTATGTTTTTTCCTAGATTCCCTTTGTACTCCGTTTGATGTTCTGGCATTTACCGAAACATGGTACTCAGGAGAGTCGGACATTGTGCAATTACAAGACTATAAATGTGAAGTTATCTGCCGCGAATCTCGTCGTGGGGGTGGTGTTGCCTTGTACATTCAAAACAAACTAAACTACCATGTACTGCATGATTTCACTTGTATAAATAATGATTTTGAATCTTTGGTTGTGGGTTACGGAGGTTGTATAATAGCTGTGGTTTACCGTCCGCCCTCAGGTGCTTTAAATGTTTTTTTTCAACTTTCTTGAAGAATTACTTGAGTATGTTATGTCAATAAATCAGAAAATAGTTTTAGTTGGAGACATGAACATTGATCTGCTGAGCAATGAACCTGCGAGTGTAGCATTATTAGAAATCGCTCAAGCAAGCGGATGTGAAAATATAATCAGCGTTCCCACCCGCATAACTGAACGCACAGAATCACTAATTGATATTTGTTTAACGAATCACCAAAAAACTGACGTATTTTCTGGAGTTCTAACTGCAGATCTGAGCGACCACTTACCATTTTTTTGCTTCTTTCCCCAACATAATTCACAACACAAACTCCTGTACAAAAACCCAGTATTTTTCAGACTCATAAACGCAACCACTTTGCAAGATTTCTATAATCTCGTTTCAACAGAAAACTGGGATGATGTTTTTAAGGAACCTAACCCGACAAAATCTTACGATATTTTTATATCAAAGCTTCAAGAATACTATAATAAAGCTTTCCCGAAAGCGGAGATTAAAAAACATAAAAAGTCAAGGAAGCCATGGGTAACGCTGGAACTTTACAACAGAATCAAAGCACGTGATCAGATGTTTGCAACATTTATCAAAACTAAAAATAAGAATTTACTTATGGAATATAAAAAATGCAGAAACAAACTTTCCCTTGACATTAAAAAGGCGAAGATAAGCTTTTATAAATCTACGTTTTCTGAAATTTATAAAGACCCAGCTAAGGGCTGTGGAATACTATGAGAAAATTAATGTCAATAAATCCGGTTTTCATTCCCGAAGAGCTTAAAATAGATGGTACTCTATATACGCAAGCTTTATTGGCAGATAAATTTAATACACATTTTCTGTCATCTGGTGCCTGTGAATCAATGACCGTATATGATAACCATTACTCATCTGTTCCGGTATTAAATTTTTAGAACCAACAGATGAAACAGAAGTTCGCAACATACTAAGGTCCCTAAAAAATAACTGCGCAAGTGGTGTTGATGATATCAAGGTTACCCCTATTAAAGCAGTAACGGAGTTAGTGTTACCTCCTCTTGTCGATCTTTGTAATAAAATAATGGTTTCTGGTATATTCCCTGAAAAAATGAAAATTGCTAAAGTCAGTGTTATCCACAAGGGAGGCACATATGAGAACCGTAATAATTACAGGCCTATATCTGTACTACCACTTTTTTCCAAGATTGTAGAAAAAATAATTAATTCAAGATTGTACAGGTTTTTTACTATTAATAATGTTATAACTGACAACCAGTTTGGTTTTCAGAAAGGAAAATCAACCGAATCAGCCCTAATGTATATCAAAGATAGAATAATTACTAATATAGAAAACCATGCATATACCATTGGGATTTTCCTGGATTTCAGAAAGGCGTTTGATTCAATAAAACATGAAATTTGATTGAAGAAACTATCGGCGTACGGAATTAGAGGTAATGCATTAGAATTAATTCGCAGCTATTTATATTCGCGTTCTCAATATACGGTACTTAATGGATTTCAATCTCAACTCGCACCGATAACATATGGCGTTCCGCAAGGTTCCATACTGGGGCCTCTATTATTTCTAATTTATATAAACGATATTGTGAATATACCTGAATCGCGTGATATTATTTTATATGCTGATGATACTAATGTCTTTTTTTTTCTAGTGTAAATCTGGATCAGCTCGAGGAATTTGCAAATAGTTGGCTCAGTAAATTAATATTGTGGCTAAAGCGCAACCAGCTTAATCTTAACACTAGTAAAACAAAATACGTATTGTTCAGATAAAAAAACAAACCTATTTCGCGTACATTGAACATCTTTTTTGACGGGGAAAAATTGAGGGCGTTAAATATCACAAGTTTCTTGGTGTGTGGTTTGAAGAAACACTCAGTTGGACTGTACACATAGAAAAAATGAGGCTTGATATTGCAAGAGCAATAGGAATATTAAACAAATTCCGACAATTACTACCAAAAAGGTTGAAACTGCAATTATACTATTCGCTTGTCTACTCACGCTTGCAATACTGTATGTTAGTATGGGGAACTACCACACAAACAAATAAGCAAAAACTATTTATGTTGCAAAAGAAGGCTGTTCGATTTATTGAGAACCTTAAAAGGTACGAACACTCATTCCCAGCATTTCAAAAGTATAAAATATTAAATATAGATCAAATCCTGCTTCTTAAATTATCTGTTTTTATTTCTGCTTCTTAAATTATCTGTTTTTATTTTTAATAAAACTAGACAGAACCAAGCGTCCTTTCTTGATATCTTCGATCAAACCTCGGCAAATTACAGCCTCAGAAGTTCACAGTATATGAAACCTAGTGTTCGAACTAATTACGGTACACAGCACCTTACATATCTCGTACCAGATCTACTAAACACACACTCAAACATAGCAGAAATGGCCCAAGCACACATTTCGTTTTTCCAATTTAAAAAAAAAAGGATTGTAAAATATATCCTAAATCACTCATGATCTGCAGTTAGTACGAAGTTTTTAATGATGTGTTATTGTGTCTGTTGTGGATTTTAAAATTGCTGTATCTTTGTATATTTATTTTGTATATGTGCCTGTTTCTCCTCCGAGTGCTGTAAAAAGGGGCTGGAGCCTCGTCAGAAGACAACTCGTCTTCTTTTGCCCCAGCCCCCCAGACCCCTTTTTTGTGTCTGAAATAAAGATACATACATACATTTTCAGTATCGACGTCGACCATCACGGCTACGGTTGACGCTTTTGCAGCCCGAGCGACGTCGCGACTGAAAATTGAGAGCGAAATCTCATCGTGCGAATCAGGCTTTAGCGAACATTCTGCGGAGTACACGCGGAATGAATCGCCGCATGTCCCATTATTCACGCGAAGTTTAGCGGTGTAACGAGCCTCGGTAATTTCGCTGAGGCCACTCAAGTAGTCAAACATTACCAATATGCACGTGGGTAGCGAAGCTTCCATAGAAGCGCACATGTCGAAAAAATGGCGGCCCATGGGGCTGCTTTAGCGCAATCTATGAGTCGTGATGACACTTCCGGCGGAACAAAAAATGAACAGGAAATGACGACACTTCCGAAAAAAAAAGTGACGTCATGCGTGTGTGCGGTTTGGCGCGAAAATTAAACAAAAAGAATTCCAGAGACTACAGGTAAAATGAACGACATATACACTAAAAAGTCTCAAACACAGCTCTGTGTTTGAGCTTTGTTTGACACTTTTTAGTGTGTGTGTCGTTCTTTTTACCTGCAGTCTCGGGTTTTTCTTGGGATGTTTACTTTATACTGGATCGTTTACGTCCTTATTTGCCCTTGCTCTTATATTTTGTTCGAAAGGTTTTTTCTGTAGCCGATCTTCTATGAGAGTAGTTCATTTCGTCACACCATCGTGTCTTTGCACTGTGGTTAAACTCAAGCCACAGTGTTTTGCTCTTTGTTCCTACAGGATCCCTCGGAAATATTTGGGAAACCTTAAAGCGAATGATGTAATTTTACGAAAAAAACGAGTGAATCAAATTGCTGGAGTGTGTTGCGTTTGAAATACACTACAGTAACTCTAATGCAAGTCCAACTTCACATTAACAGTCGCGTTTTATTTGTTTTATTCACTTACAAGCATTCAATTAGATTACTCACTAGAATCATATAATCGGTATTCACTATTTTGAAAGTGTAATGGTGAAAGAAAACTAGTAGATCTGTACATAAGGCACATTATAACATAATAAGGCAATGTACAATCGGCCTGGATGTTGTGAGGGAATTGACAGTTTCCAGGCAGCCACTAATAACTCGGGGGTTTCACACTGTTCCGAGGACAACTGTAGTCACTACAGTAATACACAGAAAAAAACTACACTTGTCTACGCAGTCCTTGGGTACTGTACCATAATGCTGAAACCTTTTTAACTTGCATCTGCTGGTGCTGCTACACTGCAACAAAACGATTGTTTGGTGCAGGTCAAGGAAGGCAAGTGGAGTTAACCGTCTTGGAGCCATGTGGTATGCTAGACTTCATAAGCCAGTGTTGCTGCACGGCTTTAAACGCTATATATGTGAATCAGTTAGAAGACTACATTTCTCCTCAAGAAACCGAAGAAAATGAAAGGTTCGAATAGAACATGCCCACTCCGCTTTAAAACGTTCTCTGGGTGGTCTCACGTACGTAGCCTGTGCACTTGCTGCCTGGCTTTACACTTTGCTGCTGTATCTATCTCCGGCCAAACCGGCTCACAATGCTCAATCTAAGCTGTGCTTCAACGAGTGCAGCGACAGCAGGAGACACATGAACGCGGACACTCTTAACGACTTCGGCACCAGTCCTCATCTGACGTTGTCGTTGCAGCCTTCTTTGCAGCCTCTTGTCACGCTCTTGAAGCTGTCGCACCTTGACTCTCACTTGACTCTCAATGGTCTTGACAGTCTTACGTGAGGTTTTGCGGGAAGACTTATGATTCAGTGAAACCGGTTGAGCTGTTTTGATTTGATGGTGTTAACACCTGCGCGTGGAACATTTTTTTTTGTATTTTTGTGTGCTTCACAATGACAATATACCGACAATGACAATGACACAATGACAATATGACATAACTCAAGACCGGGTAGCTGCCAGCTACCCGATCTTGTGTTATGTGACCCCTTGCGCCATCAGCTCTCAAGATAAAGTTTAGTATCCGCTGGTGTTTTTCGAGGCCTGGCTCTTTATTTTTTCGGTCTGACCTTTTATAATTTCACAAAAAAAAAAAAAAACCGCAAAAGAAAAAAGTTCGCATCATAGAAAGCACTCACATTTGTGAGAAGGCCCAGCAGCACAGCCAGAGGGCGACGGTGAAGAAACCAGAAACCGTCTCTAGGCGACGGGGAAGAAACCAAAATCGCCATGTCAGCCACGTCCCCGCTGGACTCTTGAGTAAGAGCAGCACCTTGACGTAAAGCGTAGCTGGGTCCAACTGCAAAAAGAATAAAGAAATATTTTTACAAAAACTGTAAGTAAGAAAGGAAGTTCAGCAAAGCGGAAAGTTGGGCGAGTTGGTTGTTCATCTTAGCTGGCAGAAACAGTGCCTCTCTGTGTACTTTTACAGCGCCTGTATGTATACTTCTTGTTTCTTGTCCTTCGTCAAGTTGCGCTGTTCCTACTAATTAAAAAAGCAAGCTCACAAAAAATGGAAATAAAAGGATAGCACAAACAATATTCGGCCACCACTTATTATGGGCCCCTAGTGGACTGTTACCTAATAAGGTGCACGAGTATTTGTGGTCCAATGAAGCCGCAGAAATCCGCTCTGCAAATTTAATGTGAACTTAGCGAAGGGGAAGAGGTTGAAGTCCTCCCTTATTCCCCTATTTGTACGCATAGAAAGAAAATTCACCTTCGTTCCATGACAGGTTTATTTCAGAAGACTGGTGGTCAGGGTGGCCACAGGAACTCCGCGAGTCTGAGCGGACGGAGTACGGAGTCGATGAGGTTGGCGAACTCCTCTCTGCAAATTTAGCGTGAAGTTAGTCATGGAATAGTAGTTGAGTTCCTTCCTATGTGTCTATTCTAACACACGACAAGGAAAATCACCTTGTTCCCACGAAAGTTCCATTTCGGAAGACCGGTCGTCAGTGTGACCACAGAAACTCCGCGAGTCTGAACTGCCGATGTGTAGCTCGGTGAGGGTGGCGAACTCACCTCTGCAAATATATGGTGAATTCGCCTATTTTAACACAAAATGCAAATCACTATCTTTCATGAGCAGCTTTATTTTGAAAGACTGGGTGTCGGCATGGCAAAAGATGCTCGGCGGACCGATATTGACGTTGATTATGTCTCCTCAAATAAAACATGTCGTTATAAACGGGCCTGAAATGAACTTCTAGCAGTACCTCCGACCATGTTCTACCAACTTTTTCCAGCTAATCTCACCTAGTTCTATTGCAAAATGCTTAGGTCATGAAGACCATAAGGTAATGCAGTGGTGCTGGCAGTTGCTGCCACTTTATGTTACTTACAATGAAAAAGCTCATCATGCACAACTGCTGAACCTGGAGAGCTTCTGCTGGAAATGTCGCCATGTGTTGTCTCTGCAAATAATATAAAAATGTTATGAGCCCACAGAAGCAATATTTCAGCCCCCTGTGGTAACTATTTTTCTAAGAGCGGGTTAACCATGCTCTAATCACAAAGTGCACGGAAGGTTTATTGGTCTGCTTACCTTTTGTGGGAAGCACACTTGTCAACGCAGTGTGACGGAGGTGTCCAGGCCGCAGGAAAGCTGACTCCTCAAAATGTAAGAAGCAAACGACCCTGTCTCGTAGCTGCCATGGAGTCTTCCACTGTAGACTTCGGTTGTTGCAGAACCGATCCCAGGCTTCGCGCCTGCAGATAAGGTATGGTGCTGTGTGGGTGCCGTGAATACTTACGAAAAGAAAATGTAGCCAAAAGATCCATAAACCAAAGCAAATCAGAGCATGGACATTAATGAATGCATGACATCAACGCTCCGTGTACATCATGAAGAGTAAAAACACGAGTCTTACGCACAGATGCCCTACTATATATCTGTGTTGTACCACTGATAACCACGCCGATGATCATGACACTAGGCTCCTCAAAGCCAGGCCGGTACAGGTAAATTTGAATATCGTGGGCATTTTTATAATGACGGCACACAACGCTGCGAAGTCAACATTCCTAGTACAACATATTACGCCTTCAGGTGTAGTTTCTTGTGCACATAATAGTTTTAGTTTACCTAATAGTTTTAGGTAAAGCTTAGTTTTAGTTTACCTAATAGTTTTAGGTAAGTTTACCTAATAGTTTTAGGTAAAGAGTTAAGAGAAGACCAAACAAGGGGGCATGACATCACACAGCAGGCATGTTACTGGCAGTAGCAAAGTCTCACCTTCGAGAGTCGAGGGGAAACCGGTGCAGCGAGATGCCAGCCGTGCGGGTGTCGCTTTCACATACTTCCACGGAGCACCGTTTCTTTGCGTACCGCACTGTGCTCATCATCGCACGTTGAGCCCCTTGGAGGCAGTAGTGTCCAAGGTCCAAGCGCACGACTGCCGAGTTCCCGCGCAAGTAACTGGGCTAATCACGCCCGAGCAAACAACAAAACTTTCCAAACGGTGTTAACTAACGCTAAAACAATTAAAAGCGAAGAGCACGTGGAGGCCCAAACACAAGCAAGCAGACGGACGTCAGCAGCCTGTCTTTCCGCGCGCCACAAGGTCTACCAGTGAGTTGCTAGCCGGCCTTTTTGCTAGTGGCGTACAGAGGACGCTAATAAGAAGTATGTATATTATTAGCAAAAACAAAGACAGTTTTAAATTTTATAGCGCGCCAAATATGATTTATAATATCTAATAATTATATTCAGTTTGTTTAAAAATACAAATGATTATACTTCTAGTCACAAACTAATTAATTTTAATAATGTTTGTCCCCACCTCTCCTAGTCGCGCTTCAATCGCATCCTTCACGTGACCCTCCAGGCCGATGTCGCTGGCAATTTGTTTTGAACCGCTTTTTGGCCGAAGCTTCGCTACCCATGGACATATACCTTGTCATTACCAGGAAGAAGTAGAATCAACAATTCCAACGCGAAAAAGAGCAGGGGGACCCACACCGACGCCGACAACATAGCATTTCACTGGTTTGTTTATGGGCGAGGGCGAGCTTCTTGCCCCCACTCCATCGCGCATGCGCGGCGCCTGTGGCGTCCGCTAGGGGCGCTCTGGTTTGTTTGTAAACATGAGTTGGTGTATACTTAGCGGGTTAAGTTCCCCGCTAAATTTAGCAAGAAAATTTACGTCACGTTGCCTCAACACAAATTTAGTTTCCCCGTTAAATTTAGCGGGAAATTTTCGCCGAATTTCACGCTTAATTTAGAGGAGAAATTTTTGATAAATTTAGCGAGAAATTCAGCGAAAACTTTCTGCTAAATGTGAGGGGAGCAGGAGAGGAGGATGGGAGAGGGAGGAAGTGGCCTACCCTTCCCTCCGTACCCTCCCCTTCTCCTCCTCAAGTGCTACGCTCCGATTCTGCATTACAGGGAATCGTAAACGTCTTTATTTTCTTTCTAACAGTCTTTAGTATGATATTTGATAATAAAATTGTACATAACGTTAAAAACGTAGCAGGTTTTCATTTTTGAGAGTCGCGGAAGCATACAAACACTCATCGTTAAAAGAAAACTTGCAAATGAGGACTTGTGATATCTTGTCTAGTATTGCGTTCGGCAGTGGCGATACCGCGAAGGTTGAACGAGCTTGTTATTGCCGAAATGAATGCGTAGAAGTGAACGCTATGGTTTGAAGACAAGCTCAATGTTGCACCTCGGTAAATACGAGCTTGTTTTCGTTCATCACAGGAGAGCACCAGATCAAGAGCAGTCCTGTGATTGGTCGAGTTCTCCGTCCTCACTCCACACCGGCCATACTTGTCTGGTGAGTTCGGTCATGATAAACTGACAGGGGGAAATAAAGCAACACAGTCTCTCATGATCATAGTTATCTGAGCGAAAGAGGAGATGGGTTAACATACTTGAATAGTAATTCAATGAACCTGGATGGGTGGATAAATGAATGGATGGATGATGCCGAACCTAATGAATCGGGCGGTGGCTTGCGTCACCTAGCCAGTGTTTCTTATCCTAACATTTATTTAACACATAGTTATATATGTAGAGATTTATTCTTAAAAGCTACGATACGTACGACAGAGGCGCCTCTATGTAACCGGGTGCACACATCTTCCACCCTACGGGTCGCCCGAAACGGAATAAGAAAATATGCATTCTTCCCTCGACCTATGCCCGCACTCATTGATGTCTCCACCTTTCTCATGTCTATTTTTCCCTCACTATCCCTAAATCTCAGTGCGTTTGTTAAATTAGTCACCTTTTCATCTATTACAAGGTGAAGCCCCTTACAGTAAGGTATAAAGGGCTCAGCCGTCTCCGTCTCCTCTCCCCAAGCTCCACAGCCTGAATCTTCTTCGTCATGTCTAGCTCAATGTGTCTTAATCCGCAGCACTCCCGTACTCGCCCCAAAGAACAACGAGCTCAATCTAGAATGGTCGAAAATGGGCTCCTTTTTAATGTACTTCTTAAACGATCTGTAAACATTCAAGGACGCTGTAGTCTTCCATAACTGCTTCCGATATTTCCCCCTTTGTTTCTTTAACTATTTTCTTAACCTTTATTTCCTCTTCCGCCTCCTTGAGATTGTCCATACTTTTAGACCTAAATTTTCTAGTCCGCTTTTTTCATTCTGTATCGACGTTTGACATGTGTGAATGGCTAAGAACTCTTTGTGCCAACCGTTCTGCATTTATTTCTCTCAGCTTATCGTCATATTTATCTCACTGCTAACTTCTCTGTCCTCAAATAAGTACCATCCAATATCGCCCTGCACACCTTGGTTCAGTGTTTTGCCATGTGCTCCCAGAGCTAGGCTACCTACTGCACGGTGATTTCGTTCTAGCCTTGTCTGGACGTCCAGATTTATTCAGAAAAATGTATCTGTAAATATCGTGCTTGGAACCACAACAACTCCTTTCCAGATGTTTCTCACCACTTCATACCTGTTATTGTACGACAGTGCTCTATTTTTCATTACAGCTGCATTCCTGTTGCCCTTACCAATTACGCATCTTGCATGTTAAGGGAGTTGCTCTGTACCCTCGTCAATTCATGCTACTTGTTACTTGTATTTATCGACTCGCTCGACCTCAAATCTTTGTATCTTTAACTCTTCAATTCCGTCATGATTGAGCCCCATGAAGGCTGATTTGTTTCTACTTATTCTAAGCTTAACCTGGTCCCCTCCGCGCCACATATATTCTTGAGGGACTGGAGCTCTATGTCACTACCGGCCATTAGCACAACATAATTAGGATGCAACATATCTTTTTACAGTAACAAGCGCTGTCTGGGGGCCGGTCTGTGAACTACAAATGAAGGAAAGCTCAATAGGCCTTCGCACGTCAGAACACGCTGGCATCATGCCGTTGTTTCAGTTTTCATTGCTTTACATGCTCCACACTACCAATGCCCTGAAAGAGATTCGTCAAAACAGAGAAATACGTGCAAAGATACTTGCTGACAATGTTGGTCATGCGGGATATGGTTCCATTAGGAAATGGCTACGCCGGGCAGTGTGACCAGGGGGAGGTATACGCCTAAAGACGGCAAGGTTAGATCCATTTTCCCACGACGGTTCAATTATAACTAAAAAGCGACATTTTTAAGAACTGCTCCAAGCTAAGGAGCACGAGGTTGTCTTATCTAATGATTTTTTACCAAATAGCCTGGCCAAGCGTAAGAAATTATGGCCATCAGTTCGAACTAATGACGAAGAAAATGGAAGGATAAGACTAGTTTATAATAACCTGTACGTTAATAATAATTTCTACGCTTGGGATGAAAGCACGAACTCAAAAGTCGTACTTCGAACAGAAAGATTGCCACTCACGGCGACGGAATGACAAAGCGACCATCCTGATTTCTGCCAAGGTACCGAAAAAGATCTTAGGATAATTTGTGCGAACGCGCAAAGTGTGGTGAATTAAAGAAAACAACTAGAGTCTGCGTTGTTAACTTATGACCCACATATGGCATTAATTACAGATACTTAATTGTAATGCAAATTATCGGATGACGATTTGTTTTCGCTTTCATATACAGTATACAAAGATACCGACAATTCAGAGGATTCGATGTTGCCTTATTAATTAAAAGCAGTATTTAATTTATTATGCTCGAACAAATAGAAGATCACAAGAGCATCCGTTGCAAGATAAATATGTGGGGAAGTTCTATTCTGATTATCGGAGCATATTGACCAACAATAGCCCAGCCGCAATATTTAAACACATTTTATGACTATATAAGCGTGCACAGCAGTAACAAACTATTATTTGCCGGTGATTTCAACCTTTCTGCAACTGACTGGACGAATCATAGCAGTGGTTGTACAAACTTGGAAAGCGTAGAAATATCGCTAGACGTGATGTTCGTATTCAATCTCACCCAGATAGTAGATAAACCCACAAAAATTACGAACTCGATAATCTTCATCCTGGAATTGGTGCATGTTAGCACTGACGTTTCTGTCTCAAACGTTTCTGTTGGAGATGAAACCTCAGATCATCGATTGGTGTATGTATCTTGTTCTCTCCGTAAGGAAACGTCTAGCTAAGAATCTAGGTACTCGTACATCACGAATTACTGTCAGGAAGACAATTTTCATACTTTAGATTATCTTGATACAGCTCTTGTATCATTCAAAAATCATGACGTGCATTTACTGTCGAATAAATTCAAAGATCATTGTGAACGTTGCGTGCTGAATTTTGTCCCACCAACCGAAAACGAGTCGGTTCCAACAACCCGCGGATGATTCGAAGGTTAATTAATTTAAAACAAAAAATCTGACGCGAAAGAAAGTCGCAGTCATGTAACGCAAATGTAATTTTGAGTAACATTAAAAACGAGCGTGTTGGTAAATATACTTAAACAATCGGAAAAAATAAACACAAATTCGGGACGAAAACAGACGCATACAACTCTTTCAACTCTCAACGACATTTATTTCGTCTCCGTTCAAACGACGGCCTTCGAGCACGTTCAGGGGAGAGAGCAGAGAAGGAAAAAAAGGGGGGGGGGGGTTGAAAGAGGAGGAGGGGGGAAAACAGGTTGTTCGCGGCCTTCCCTCAAGGCCTCTGGTCCCTTCCGCCGAGTTCGGGACGAAGGAATTTCATCTCCCTGTCGGAAAGGGCCAAAGAAGCTGGAGCAACGTTAGTGAGTGAGCTCTTAATGGCGTACGATTCAGCGACCTCCCTGCCAAATCTCTGCCGGTGTCCTCCCAATACGCGCGTACCTTCGTATCTGGGCGAACCTCCGCCACACGTCTTACGGTGTGCGACTATTGGATGCATGGAGTCGTGTGGCACTTGCATCTGTGTGGCACTTTACACTGTTTCACATTAAGTGCTGCCGCGGCCAAAGCCATGACCTGATACACTATAAAGAAATGGGGGTGTAGACGTTACACCCCTTGTCATATATATGACACCCCCAAACTTCAGTTCGACGTACAGCGCGCTGACGTCGAACTGACTGCCCCAACTTTTGCGAGAGGGTTGATGACGGTGCGATATAACATCTTAAACAGCTAAAATATGTATCAAAGTCTACAGGAAAAAAATACGCAGGTTTTGCAGTTGAGCCTAGAAAACCCCGATAACTTTTTTTGCAGTCAGTCACACCCACAGTAACTATGTTAATGAGTTGTACAACTCGGCTATCAAGACGCTCGTGAAATTTGGTAGCGTCGGTACAACGTCAGTGCGCTGTACATCCGAGTGAAGATTTGGGGTGTCGTATATGTGACAAGGGGTGCAACGTCTACACCCCCTTTTTCTTAGAGTGTAGTGCCAGTCAAGCAGCGCCAAATATCTATTTGCTGATTGAAAAAACACACACAAAAAAACAACAAAAAAATGGCTACAAATATGGTCATTTTACGAAACGTGTTTAAATGCGGCAGCTTTATAGAATGTGTGGTGCGCTTCGTTCGTATCGTGCCTAGGGCAGAATTCAGTGTTTCAATGCCTGTATAGGTGGTGCTTATAGTTCAGGTGGTATGCCCAGTGCATGGTTTTGCATGGAATCTGATCATGTCACACAAATGTCTCTTTGTGACGCTGCACGCGCTTTCCTTAAGAACAACCCGGATACAAAGCCTTTTGCGCTGAATTTTCTGGGTCATCAAGAAAGGGGAAGCGTGCATTCCTGCTTTTTACACTCCTGGTTCCGCGGGTTCTTTCTACACCCTCTTTTTCTGCTCCTCTTTTTGCTGCCCCTCCCACCTCTCTGCGTTCACTGCGCTTTATCTCACCACCTGCTTCTTCTCCTCCCGTTCCTGCGCGCTGGGTCCGTAGCTCAAGGATTTTTACCGACTTTCACAGAGTGCTGACGTGGGATATTGCACTCCGCCGGAGTATCTTCAGCGGCGCAGCCGGACCGCGGTGACAGGGATGACTCAGCTTCGACTGATTGTAAGATTATCTTGACGCCACTTCCTACTGGTTCTGCAGTTTCAAACACCGTCTTCATGCACGCTGACGTTCGGGGCCGCCCCTATCATGTGGAAGACTTCCGGGACACCCTGAGTCGACTGGGACTGCTCCCCGAGGTCATCGCTTTGAGGGAGTACCAGATGAACCACGTCTGGGCAGTGAGTTTCAAGTCATCCGAGGGTAAAAGGAGGGTTCTCACAGCGGGAGACCTCATCGTCAATGAGTGGCCATGCATCGTCATCGACCCGCGTAACCGGGACGTTCACATCAAGCTCCGCTAGTTGTTCTTCCATGTGCCCAACGAGGAGGTGAGGGTGGTACTCGCGCTGTATCGCCAGGTGACCGAAGCGGGAACTGTGATGTGGGGAGTGCCGGGCGTTGCGGGCTGTGTATCGATGACGGATACGGCCATAAATCGGCTCAAGCCCGGGTTTGGTTTGGATGAAATGCCACAACATCTGTGAATCGCCGGGCAGGACACCGCTCTGCCTGCATGCCAGCGGACCGGCCACCGCTCTGCCTGCATGTCAGCGGACCGGCCACATCCGCCGCGAGTGCCGGGTGCCAAAGTGCGAAACTTACAACCGGTTCGGACACGATGCCGACCACTGCGTGGTCTTACGCAGCGGCTACGGGTTCTGGAAGAGGGGATGCCAACACAGAGTTCTTCATAGACGAAGCGGAAGCGGAGGCAGCTGTCGAGGGGCGGTTCTCGACCCCTCAACAAACCCGCGTTGGAGCATCCACTTACGATGGCTAGCACCATGCACACCGGTCGCCGAGACCCCAGCGAAACCTCAAGAGGCGACATCAAGCAAGGACGAGAGAACGGCGACGCCTCGTGACCAGTGCACTGGCCACAAAGTGACAGCTTGAGCAGGACTCAGATTTGTTTAAGGTCTACGGCTTCTCAAGTCCGTCGGAACCACCGGCAAATACGGCCGGCAATAAAAGAAGCCGCCGTTCAGACTTCCACCAAGTACTGTGCCCAAACCCAAGGGCCCGGATTAGCCGGCCTGCCCACTCAGCCCTGAGTCAACTCCTGGTGAGGGCCCTAGAGTATGGGAGCCCCTGATTCTCTAGTACGCTTAACGATGTCAATGTGCTGAAGGTGGTAGTACTGAACGTCTGCGGGTTCGCCACACCTCGTAAAAAAAGTGCTAGGCTGTTTTCAGGTAAGTTCGGCAGACCATGTCCAGTGACCCTCTTTAATTTTTACGAAAAAAAATATAGTTTGTAGACTCAGTGTCCATCGGAACAAAATCTAAATCTGTTCTGCGAAAAATTCCGAGGACACCTAAGCACTTCTTATGAGTTGTGAATGCGAAAGCATGAATGTCGTTCTTCCGCTCCCTTAGTTCGTCTGGGGCGCACCGGCGTGGTCGGCCACGTTCCGCCGGCCGACAGCCGAGCGCGCGCTCTCGTAAAGTGGCTGCGCCACGCTCGGCCGTATACTCTCAAGATTGAAGGGTGTAAAATGTGTATCTTTGCAGCCTTTGTCCCATATAATGCACCCCAAAACTTCAATTCGACGTAAAGCGCCCTACAGTCGAACGGACGGCCCGACATTTTACGAGGACCTTGATATCCGTGTGGTACAACCTATTAAAATAGCTAATGTACATTTTACTGACTACAAAAAACAAAACAAAACATAATCGGTGTTTTCTTGGCCCTACAGTAAAATCTCGGTGTTTTCTTTATGTGGTCTTTGATACGTACTTTACCTATTTAAAAAGTTATGTCGCACTGTTATCAAGCCCCTCGTAAAATTTGGGGCCGTCTGTTCGACTATAGGGTTTTGTACGTCGAAATGAAGTTCTGGGGTGTATTATATGGGACAAAGGGTGTAACGATACACCCTTTTGTATCTTTTTTTCTTGAGAGTGTACACCCGCTCCGGAGTTTGCCCAAACGGGCTGTACCGCAGAGCTGGCAGTAATGTAATTACTGTAATGAAATTACAGTAATTTAATTACTTTTTCCAGTAATTAGTAATGTAATTCATTACTTTTTGTAGCAGGTAATTTAGTAATGTAATGAATTACTCCAGCGACGGTAATTGTAATTAAATTACCTAATTACTTTTTCGCACCAGGCATATTTTTTGTGTCCACAATACACAAGAGCGCTTTTCTTTTTATTTTACTTTTCTTTTTCCTCTACACATTTCCAAAAAACGCTCTTTGGCCGCCGCTATGTTGCTGATGCTAATGCGGCTGGTGCGACTCTCGCGCCCGCTATCAGCTAGACATTTTCTGCCACTCCCTTGAACTGTGAAAACCTGCTCAGCGCGATTCTCTACGTATGTTTTGCGGTTTTGCATTCGACGTTTTTTGGCCCCTCTTGAAAGTTTCAGCTTACTTCTTCTGATGCATGCTGCGTACCCTCTCTGTGTTATCTTCCACTGTGAGAAATAGGGCTGGTAAGTGCCTGCCATTCGAGCTTTTCTGCTCAACATTCTAGGGAAACGAAGGAGGGGAAGTAGGTCGAACTAAGGCCCCTGGTGGAACGGCCCTCGACGCGATTTTGCGAACAATGACAATTGTTCTCCCCCCTCCCAGAGATAATCCGCGTAGGCTCCTCAGTCATCTTCAAAAATAGTTGTCCGGGTTGAGGTGGGAAACGGATCAGTCGCGTGCGTTCCTCTGTCCATCGGTAAACATGTTATTTGTGAGCGTGAAAAAGGCATGCCTTTCGGCTATCTTCTGTTGTAAATTATTTTCGACAGCTAAACGCTTTGTCGTTTGACACGCGGCTAATCGAACGGCACCGTCAAAACTTACCGTAAAAAAAAACAAAAAAACAAAGCAACAACTAACATTCCATTCGCATTCGTTCTGTCGCGCGCGTATCCAACAAAAATAGTTTACTGTTTTTTTTTTCAAATGTGGTACAATGCTTCCCAATGTCCTCGGGAAAATACATGCACCATGAAACACAAAATGCAGTGGGAAAGCACGAGAATTTAGCCGCCAGCAGTGTTTGAAGCGCAGCTGCTCCTGAGATGCAACAGAGAGTTCTAGCTGTGTGCCATGAACTGTGTAAATAATGTAAATAAAGTTATCTGTAAAAGGAAGTTATCAATAGCTCCTTTATATTTAAAAGTATACAAAAGTAATGCGAAAGTAATGTCATTACATTTAAAAGTAATTTGTAATGGTAATTAATTACTTTCTGGCTGTGGTAATTTGTAATGTAATTTAATTACATTTCAGCAATTTTCAGGAAAGTAATTAGTAATGTAATTTAATTACAAAATATGAGTAATTTGGCCAGCTCTGCTGTACCGCCACCGACAGCCACCGCTCCCTCTTACCGGCTGCCAGGTCGCTGCGTGCGCTGCGCCGCCATAGAGAGGGCTTCTCTGGTGGCCTTTTTTGGAACTACGCCGCACGAGATCCAATGGGAGCCTCGTCCCTTGATGACGCCCGCCGTCCAATGGGAGCCTATCCATCAGATTTCTGCTACAGACGACATTGGGACAGGGGAAGGTGCCGTTTGGCACGGCTTCAAAGCTGATAACGTCGGTTCACTCCAAAAAACAATTAATGTTTTCGCATTAAAAAAAAGTTGCACGTTCGGGAAAAACATTGGAAGCACGCTCTTAGTGCTAAGCGCTTCGTGCGAATTGCGCGAATTTGGCATCTGGGTCACCTCTCCTAAACAAAACTGTTGTGGCTAAAGGTCTAGAAATATTTACTGTCAAACTGCGTATCAGGAAGATTGAATGAAAATATTTATCATTAGGTATCGACGTTGTTAATTTCTATAAAAATATCGCAAACATCGTTCCGCAAAAACACTTATCTTTTTTTACTCCGAATTTCATTAATACCAAACCTTTCAAACTTTGCCAGCGTGTTATCCTGTATCTTTTTATTATTGGCGCTAACTATGGTTTTCTTTGGCAGCAAAGTAAATTTACGAGAACCGTTGAAATGGGGCCATATTAATATTCACGAGTTATTTTGTGACTTAATTAAAAAAAAAACATCTTCAATTTCTTTTAAACTCTCCCACATTGTCTAATGATATGTACTAACAGAATCTGCCAACAGCATGTTACATTATGTTTGTACATTTAAAATTATAAAGCTAGAAATATGACAAAATTGAAGCTACTGCAGCACCGTGAATACACATAGATGACAAAGTTTTACTTTTTTTACAAACTATAAAAATGCTCGAGAGTGGTTTGAAAGAAACAAATTGATGGCAGAGAGGTGAACGGTGGTTTTAAATATAAAATTATTAGTGCATTTTTGATGAAGAGTAAAGAAATTGCGCGCGGTCCGGAGTGACCCAGAGTCTCTCTGATGTCGCTTGCTTCGCAGGGCCTGTTTTCTATAGCCGGCGTGCGGGGTCTCTGTGTACGCCACGCAAGGGAAGCGACCGGAGCGGCTCCGCTTAACGCATGTTTATCTTCTCAGTCTTTTGCCTGGTGCAGTTGTGGCCAGGCTGACCCGGTCTGAGAGCCGGAAACATAACCACGAAACTTCGAAGAGCCGCGGGGGGGGGGGCTAAACTTTCGTTTAGAGGAATAAACGATACTAGAGCTATGTACTTTCAAGCTATCCGAGTTAAAAGCAGTCCAACTGTACGCAATGTAGCAGTAGCACAAGACTACCAAACCGCAACCTGTCTTTCTATTTACAACACGTTCCATTCCTTTTTTTGAGGAAGTGCCCGTGTGACCGGGAGGGAGGCGGGGGATTGGGGGGGGGGGGGGGGGGGGTGGGGGGGGATGTAGGGGAGGCAGCCGCGAGCCGAACTTTAACACGCAAAGAGCCGCATACGGCTCCCGAGACGCAGCTTGGCCACCCCTGGCCTGGCGGTATGGAGCGGCGGAGCCGGCCCGCCTCCTCACTGCATTGGAGCCTCCGTTCCGGTGTGCCTGTGAAACGCGGCCGGATCTCCCGGCAGGTGCCCGTGAGGCGAGCGGCCGGTAGATCGCGCACCACACTAAGCAAAGCACCATCGTATGCGCTTTGCTTAGTGTGATGACAACTGATCCTTTCGTTCACGACGCTTTTGTGTATTTTTGTTCTAGTTCTGGAACGCATGAAAGAGTGCCTCCCTTCACTGCACGAGTTCTGGACATTGACGGCATTTCGTTTTCAGAAATTTCTTTTTATTTTTGCGATAAGCGCGTGCTGTAGCATCGTGTGGCATCACCCTACAGAGAATGACATCACCCTAAACAAAAAGACGTCGAGGCACCCTAGCGCGCTCCACCTGGCTCTCCGGCGCGAGTTGGTGCAACCAGATGGGCACGCCGGCCGGGCCCGAGAATCAGGTTTTACTCCCTCCACGCGCAGTCGCCTTCAGATGGATAATAAAAACTCGAAACCATTTCACATCACGGAGTTGGACTGAGGTTATCGTCCTTAGCTTTGAACATGTAACCACAGCCCGTAAAACGCGAAGCGAAATAAATACCGAAGGATACCCACTGTGTAAAATGTATTTTTTTTTTATAATTTTTTGTGATCATAATCCTATAACATTTGTTCTAGCCGTCTTGCACTCCACTGCTCACAGACGTTGGCGGAAGCCAGTCTTTATTTTCAAAGTCACTTCTTTGCAGACGCTCCCGTTCTTGATACCAGCAATTCGTGGCGCAGTGGGTAGACGCGTGTGCACTGCCAAAAGTGCCAAGATTTAATTTGAAGCAAGGGCCGGACAGAATCTCAGTCTCTCGTTTTCAATTTACTGAACACCTGCACGTCAGGCCTTGGAAGGTGAAATATTGCAACATTCGGTAATTTTGTCTTGAGGACGTCCACCATATCTGACGCACGCTTACTAGCTGATGTGGCAGGTCCTCGGAGATTGAAAATAGTTGCATGATGTTTCAAGAGTTGTACGGTTCCGCCATTTAAGCGCAGGGAGCACTAGACGTGTGCATTAAACGCAGACGATACTCACGAAGCGTCCGCCAGGTGGTCCACGAGAAAGGTAAGTGAAAGTGAACGTTATCTTTGGGGTCTTCTATTACTGCTATAGCTTTCAAACAACCGGTAAGGTTTTCTCCAGTGTATGTCTTCTCATCGCGCTTCATGGTCCACCACGGCGGCGGCTCCAATGCTGTGAGGAGGCGCGCCAGTTCCGCCACGCCATATCATGTTACCTCCAGGCTAAAGGCTAAGACAAACATGTGTCAAGCAGACCTGCCTTCCTACGCATGGCATACACCGAGACCCTACACACCAGTTATTAAAAACAGGAGTAGGGTGGTGATTTGGACTAGGTGGTAACAGTTAAACATTATAAAAAAACAGCCTCAGATAAACAGGGACGAAGAATGGGTGTCCATTCTTATTCTTTACCCGTTCTTCGTCCCTGTTTATCTCAGGCTGTTTTTCATTATGATTAAAAACAGGCTTTGCGAAGCATGTGACATGAGAGTGCCTCTCGATCGCTCCGAGCAGAGCGCCTTTTCTGCGACTCTTATAAAAAAACACGCAATATTTCTCACTTTAAAACCACCGTCCGATTCTGTTTCATCAAATTTGTTTATTTTTGACCACCCTAGAGCATTTTTACAGTTATTACAAATAATGAATTTGCCATCTATGGGTGTCTACACCAGCCGTGTGCCTATCTCAAATGCTCTCCTGAAGATACTGTATTTCAAATACTTTTTGAAGTTTCTTCGTATCTTGCAAATACCATTGATCAAGAGTATTCGATACTCAATTTTAATTACATTTCTTAGTATCTTGTACACATTATCTTAACTGCATTTTTCACATTCTGCCATTTTCCGAGTTTTTCGGTATGAAGTGGCGTGGGCATGGCACGAAAACGTGAGCATTCTTTCGAGCAACCAAATCATGTTGCTAGCTCCGATTAGCTAAGGTGACTTTGACTGAGTTCGTGAAAAAAATCATCGCTTTTTTGCCGATTGTGACTCATATTTGAGACCAAAGTATGTACAATGAAGGTTTTCCCCCCGCCTTCCCAAAGGCGCCATTTGTTTCCTTTTCCCTCGAAAAATCCTCAAACAAAAGTGATGGTTTTACGGAAGATTGCCACACTGAGGCGCAACGCAGACCGGGAAAAGACCTCCAACAACAATGTAGACTTGAGTGTCAAGAAAATGAGAAATAAAAAAAAGAGAAGTGGACACACACAAAAATACATTTTTGTTTTACTTGTATATTTAACCACACTACGGCGAAACGTCCAGGTTTTCTTTTGATTATTTTCCTTTTGTCGTCAGTCCGTCACTTATTGCTCTCGCGAACACTGTCTGTAAGCGAACATTGATAAGCAGAGAACAGGACAAGAAACGATCTGAAAGCTGGATGACATCTTTCAGGCAGTCCGGCGGAATGAGAACTGCAGTTTGTAACGCTGTCGCCTTGCTCTTTTAGTTTGCGACGGTGACAAGTGTTCCCTGATATCTCCAAGCTGCAAGTCAGCGGACGGCGGTGCGGCCACACCACAGCCGTATCAAGATCATCGGGGAGAGCATCGACGCATGCCCGGGGCAACTACGTCACCAGGAAGGGCTACAAAAGCGGCTTCGGTGGTACGGCAGGCTGCAGTCCGGCGGAATGAGAACTGCAGTTTGTAACCCTGTCGCCTTGCTCTTTTAGGTAAGGTTCTGACATTATTTCCTTGCTGTGGGTTCTTTAACATTCCGCTGGACTGCCCTGTATGTATCATGTCGTCGGAAAGCGATTGCCTAGCGTGCCTTAAAGCCGTGTCACCTGACTGTCTTCATTTAAAATGCGCGGAATGCTCAAACCAGTATCACGTCGGCAAGTGTTCCGGCGTTGGGAAAAAATCATTGAAAGATATGGCACCGGTAGATCTGAACTCTTGGAATTGCAACACTTGCAAACTCCACCGTCAAAGGCAGTCAATTGGGTCGAACGATGATGTTTCTGGGCCAAGCAAAGAAGCGACTGATAGTTCGCGTGGACTTGGTCTCGACATTTTGACAGCAAAAATTTCTGAAATGAATTCAACTCTGGTGACATTGCTGAATAGGATAGAAAAAATTGAGAAAACCTTAGAAGCGCATGGACTGAAGTATGACAGCATAATCACAAAACTAAATGAAAATGAGAAAAAGGTTGAGGGAGTGGAAACATCCGTTAACCAGTTATCTGAGCAGTATCGGGAGATACTTGCAAACTCCCAAAGCCAGGCAAAACTCATCGAGGAGCTAAATAAGAAAACAAACCATCTGGAGGCACTAATTCTTGAAAGGGACAACCAAATCCTGAGCCTCAAAACTGCTATTGACAACGCAGAACAGTACTCAAGGCGTAAAAACATTGAGATACATGGGGTCAGAGCTGGTGAAAACGAAAACTTGGTACAGTTTGTGACTGACCTAGCCAGGAGACTTGACCTCCCACCTCCAACAAGTCAAACCATCGAAACGGCATATAGACTCAGAGCCATAGAGGGGAGAATCGCTCCCATTTTAGTCAGATTCACTCAAAGAAGCACCAGGGACATGTGGATCAAAAAACGTTTTTCCTTGAAAGAGGAAGGGATATATGTAAATGAAAACTTGACAAAGACGCTGAAAAACCTTGTCTGGAGCACAAAGACTAAGGCCAGGGAAAAAACTACAAATTTGTTTGGGCGCGCAACGGAAAGATATTCGTTAAAGAAAAAAAAATCCAGTCCTGTCATACGAATCGAGAACGAGAATGACCTTAACAAGATAAGATAAATGGCAGGGACGTATCAGTCTTTTCAAGAGTGGGACGCGTTCGTACAGTCCGCTCTTCAGGATAAAAACAGTGATATTGGTCTAAACTTGTTGCATGTTAACATTCGGAGCTTGAGGAAGCACTGGGATGAATTAAACATTTATCTTGCAGATAGATTGGCTGAGCTTAGCGTGGTAATTCTTACTGAAGTAAATGTTGATGAACAAACTTGTGAGATGTTCACTTTAGAGGGCTTTCATCGATATCAGGCTTGTAGACAAGGCCGTAAAGGAGGAGGTATCGTAATGTTCATAAATGATAACTATTTAACCAATCAACTTAATATAAGCATTACACAGGCAGAGGTGTTAGTGGTTGAAGTAAGTAATCCGACGGTTTCATTTACAGTTTGTGCTGTTTATCGGCCTCCTGATTTAAACGTGGGATCATTCATTTTTGAGTTCTCGGATATGCTAAGTAATTTAAATGTGTGTAAAGCTTTATTATTAGCCGGTGACTTTAACATAGACGTGAGAAATGCTTCAAAAAGTGGCGTCAATGACTATTTTGACATGTTAGCAGGCTTTGGTATTGAAAACTTGATTACGGACTACACTAGAGAGGAGCATCTTGGAAACAAAATAACAAAAACTTGCATTGATCATGTATTGGTCAGAGTAGACTGCATGTCCATAGTGGCTGGTGTAATTCGTAAAAAACTTTCTGATCACTATTTTACTGTCTGTGTCGCAATGCTGGATAACATAGCTGCAGGCAATAAAAATGATAGAAAAGAAATAACAATATTGGACAACAAGAATGTAGATAAATTGATTTCAGAGTTTGAATGGAAATCTTTAGAGCATCTTCCTCACACTCACATATATGAAACTATGGTTGGAGTGTTTTCTAATGTATATAAAAAATCACAAAAAACTATCAGACTAAAACAGAGAAGTGTGGGTAAAGTATGGATCAACAGTGACATACTAGAGCTATGTCGACTCAAAGACAAACTATGGACTAGGTGTAAACAAAATCCGGGAAATCAGTCCTTAAAAGATGAATTTCGTTCAGTAAGGAACAAGTTGACAGCTAAACTCAGATTTGCAAAACGCAGTTACTACAAAGAAAAATTTAATAAAACTAAAGGTAACTCTAAGGAAGCGTGGAACCTCGTAAATGAGCTAACACGAAAAGAAACCAAAACAAGCATTGATGATACAATTGCAAGAAACTTCGGTGAATCAGCTGATTGGCTATCTTTATGTGAAACGTTCAGTAATAAATTTGCAACCGATGTTGAGGAACTTAAAGCTAAAATGAACTTCCAGCAGCAATCCGGGTTATCAAATCTAGCACACAACCCGGAGTCGGCATGTCTGCCTTCGATGACTGAAGCAGATTTGCGTTGTATCATCAACACTATGTCGATAAAAAAGCCGGCAGGAATTGACCAGATTCGTTTAAGAGATATTGTACATGATTTTGATAAACTAAAGGTTTTGTTACTAGCTCTTCTAAATGGAATATTCAAGACGGCGGTTATTCCAGCTGGGCTGAAAAGTGCGATTGTAAGGCCGTTATTTAAAGGAGGAAATAAAAAGGATGTAGGAAATTACAGACCCCTATCGATTATGCCAGTAATCTCCCACATAATGGAAAAGCACATTGCGAACATAATAAACTCTTTCTGTGATAAATTTGATTTAATTAATAAAGCGCAGTACGGTTTTAGGAAAGGGAAAAGCACAACATCGCTTCTTGAGGATTTCACTGATGTTGTGAACAAAACTATGGATGAAAATAACATTGCTTTAGCATTGTTTTTAGATCTGTCAAAGGCATTTGACACAATTGACCATTCAAAACTGCTTCAGAAGCTCTTTGCTTATGGCTTGAGAGGACCTTTTTTTCAGTTCTTCGAGAACCATTTTTCTAACAGAACGCAGAGAGTTAAGATAAGGAATTATATGAGCAAAACTGTAATGGTAAATTATGGAATACCACAGGGATCATCATTAGCTCCCCAGTTATTTAACATTTTTGTTAATGACCTGGGCACGCTCAAGCTACAATCGAAATTATTTATGTATGCGGATGATACGGCCTTAATTCTCCTACATGAAAAATACGAAATTGCAGTAACAATATTTCAAAATGATATAAACGTATTAATGAACTGGTTTAGTGAAAATAGGATATTTGTAAACTCGAAAAAGATTAAATTGATGTGTTTTAGGAATCCACATAAGCGAGTAGTTTTGGATCGTTTTTTATACCTATGTGAACCAAAAAGGGGACCTCAAATTTATACCGAACTTAATTATGAGTCCAGCATAAAATATCTAGGGTTGCATTTTGACGAGCACATGACCTGGGAATATCCCGTGGATTACATAAAAAAGAGGTTGAGAATTGTTTCTTCATACATATACCGTATTGGTACTGCAGCGAGTGCCGCTATAAAACAAAACATCTATCGTGCTCTAGGAGAATCTGTGCTTAGATATGGTATATTGGTATACGGTTCCTGCTCAAATAACAGACTGCAGACAATAAATAAACTTATATTTAGGATTGTAAACAACATTTCATATGGGACACAGTTTCAACAATTAGATCTGTTTCATAAACTTGAACAATTTAACATATTGCCATTGCATGTTCTATTCAAATACATCGTTATAACAATGCATTATTTCTCTAGAACGGAATTCAAACAACCAGTTCGTAAAAGGCTCCTCAGAAAGGCGGAAAGGTTCTATTTGCCAAGAATACATACGCTCTACGGAAAAAGACTAAGAGGTTTCTATATTCCCTGCACTTTCAATGATATACCCGAAGAACTTATGGACCTAGGGTCTCTTAAATCAGTTAAAGAAAAATTTCGAACATGGTGTTTGCAAAAGTATATTTAGAACGTTTTGTGTCTTCCTGTGTGCTGACCTTGATGCCTCTTGTGAAGTGATTATAGTATACGTATTTGGGTATGTGAATTTTAAGCAATATCCTCCTGATCCTTATGTTTGTTGCGCTGGTGATCTGTTTATATTGTATAATTCTGTACTTTGGTATATGTGCTGAATTTATATGTGTTCAATTTATCAAGTATCTCTAATTCAATGATGTCTGTCTCTATTGTGCGAATTGTGTTCTTTATGCCTCAGTTGCTATGTAGCACTTACAGGAATTAAGATTTTGTGATGTATTTATCAGACGTTCAGATTAGTGAATGTATATCTGAACTTTTGTCATTTGTCATTTTTCTCTCTGTTGAAGGAAGTCATTGTCATTTCTTTTGTACTAGGCTTAAGTTATCTTTTCCTTTTTTTTTATGACTTTGTTCAACGCAAGGAGCAGCTTTTGTTTAGTTTAGAGACTGCCGGGCCACGTCATACAAGCCTCATGGGCTTTGACGGACCCGAACTTTGTAAAGCGAAAAGAAAGCAATAAACTATTATTATTATTATTATTATCTCAAAATGCCAACAAAGCGTCTCCAAACGTTCAGTGCCTTTCTGAAGGCAACCTACTAGAAGAAGGTGCGACGAGTGCCGTGGCTATTATGTGGGTTCTCTTTCTTATCCATTCACTCATATCCATATCCTAAGTTCGTTTATGGTGAACACCCCATATACACCAACTCATGTTTACAAACAAACCGGAGCGCCCCTAGCGGACGCCACCGGCGCCGCGCATGCGCGGTGGACGCTGGGCAAGACGTCCGCCGTCGGCCATAAACAAACCATTGAATTGTGTTGTTGTCGGCGTCGGTGGGAGCCCCCGTGCTCTTTTTCGCGTTTGAATTGTTGATTCTACGTCTTCCTAACAATGCCTGACTACTTGAGCGGCTTCAGCAAAATTAACGAGGCAAAACTTTGCGTGAATTCAGCGTGGACGCCGCAGAATGGGCACTAAATCCTGACTCCCACGATGAGATTCTGCTCGCTATCTTCAGTCGCGACGTCGCTCGGGCTGCAAAAGCTTGGACCGTAGCTGAGATGGTGGACGTCGATACTGAAAACCGCTGAGTAGAATCGGGCATTACAAGTCGGTGACGGCCACTGGTAACAATGATCAACATCTTGTATCTACTGTTTACACGTAGCCTACTTACGCCAACCAACCTTCAAAAGTGTTTTGAGGCCTGCACTTAATTCCTATCGCAATTACCGGGTCAACGCTTGGTTTACGGGCCGCTGTCGTTTGAACGAGCTGACGACAAAAAGCAGACAAGTTTGAAACAGCAGACGACAGTTCGAACGCATGCGCAATGGAGTGCGGGTGAGAAGCGCCGCGTCCCGCGTCAACAAACCATTGGAATGTCACGTTGTCGGCGTCTGTGTGAGTATGCGTACTCTTTTTCGCGTTGGAATTGTCGATTCTACATCCTCATAGCAATGTCTTACCACTTCAATCGCCTGTGCGAAATTATCAAGGCTCGTTACGCCGCTAAACTTTGCGTAAATAATTTGACGTGCAGCGATTCATTCGCATGAACGCCGCAGAATGGACGTCAAAACCATGATGAGATTCTTCTAGCTATTTTCGGTGGCGACGTCGCTCGTGCTGCAAAAGTGTAGAAGGTAGCGGCGGTGATCGACGTCAATGCTGAAAATCGGAATCGGGAACAAAGCAAGCGTAACAGGTCGGTGATGGCCACTGGTTCCAATGATCAACATCTTGTATCTACTGTTTACACCGAGCCTACTTAAGTCTTTTGAGGCCTGCAATTACTTCTTATTGCAATCACCGGGTCAAAGTTTGGTATACCGGCCGCTTTTATTTGAACGAGCAGACGACAAAAAGCAGACAAGTTTGAAAGAGCAGACGAAAGTTAGAACGATCAGGCGGCCGTGTGAATTTGAAGACGCACGGAACCCGTGGGTGGTCCGGACAACTTGGTGGTTTTTTCTCGTTCATGTTGGAACAAAACAAATACATCTGGCGACTACGAAGTGTTGCCCGCACAAGCAATCGTAGTTTGACAGCGTCTGCCTTGCCTTTTTCACGGCTACTATCCACGTTCTCAGACGAACGGAGGGGGCGGAAACACATGAAAACTGATCTTCAAACCTTTCCAGGCTCTCTTGGTACAGCCCCCGTCGCAGCATTTTGGCGAAAAGGCAGGATTGTGTCTGGTTTCTTGTGAGAGAACACAGGAATGCATGTCTCGCACGGCGACTTCTGCCCACCGCCCCAGACCGGAAGCGCGATCCACGCGCCACCACCGCGGCGTGACGTAGGAGAGTTGAGTTCGTGTATAGGGAAAGTGCGCCGCAGGACGTGATATTCAGTGATGTCACTATAGCTAAACAGACCTCTTTATTTCTTTCCTAGAAATGTTTTGTAACATGTATCAGTGATGGGTCCCTATCAAAGCGCCGAAAATTAAGTAGCCGAATTGTGAAAAGGCCGAACGGCAGTAGGTAAAAAAATCGAAATGCCAAAAAATTGAAATGCCGAAAAACCAAAATGCCAAAAAGACATAACGCCGAAAACCACGTGAAAAAACAAGTGACGCTCCAGATCACTTTCCACTGACACGAGCCTATTTGGCTCGTTCTGCAAAGGCACCAGTACCAGTAGATTAAACTGATATAAAATTTCGCATTTTTCTATATGTCGTAACGCTAGGCGTATCAGTCAGAAAAGACAGCTCTTATTGGTCAGCAGACCAATAAGAGATGTCCAGTGTTGAGAGTACTAGAGCAGCGGCAATGTGCGGCAGTAATCATTTCGTTGAATCGGAGGGAAATGGACTAAGACGCGGTTGTGGGGCTGCTCCCAGAAGGGAAAAGCAAAACTTAGCTGTAAAGACGGTTGTATTTACGTGATTGACAAAAAAGCAGGTTCTAGACACTGTTGGAGGTGCAGGAAGGGAGGCGAATGCAACGAATGATTACCGACCTTCTTGTAGTAGGTACTGAAAAGATTATCTAGAAAGCAGTGGCCCACGCAAGCCATGCTCCGGATATCTGCAGAGTTACAGTTCTTCGTATTCAAGAACGAACCAAAGCTCTGGCGGCGGCCTCGGGCAAGTCGCCCGTGAAGATTGTGCAGGTCACGGCAGATGAAGCAGCGTTCTCAAGGCAGCACCTTCCAAGCAATGAAGCCTTGCTCCAGATTGTGAGAAGGAAGAGGAAAGCGGACTGCCCACATGAGCCGTCTGCCGTGCAGGAGCTCATCATCGAGGGCGAGTTCAGAACAACTTTAGATGACGGGGAGTTTTTGCGGTGCGACTGAACCAGGGCAGATGGAGTTCGATTCCTAAATTTGTTCATGGACGAAACCTTGAAGAAATTGAACGACACTCCGATGTGGCTATTGG
>JABSTQ010002531.1:0-33223 GCA_013358835.2 Ixodes persulcatus | reverse complement strand
AATTGGTTTTGGGTGGCGTAACTCAATGGGAACTGGTTTTGACCATGAAAGGGCTGTCAAGAGAATACCACTCGTCGTGGGAGGTGGAGACTTTACAGGTAGCAAGGGACTATTGGACTGCACTTCCAATTGAAACAACTTTACGAAAGGCGGTTCCAAAGCCCGATAAAACAAAGTTGTCGGCCAACACACGGTTTGGCCGTCAAGGGCTTTTGCGGTCAGCTGTTGTGTAATAACCTGTTGTGCGAGGTGCTGATTTTCGGCGCACAGGTACTTTGACATGACCGTAACTTGACACAACACTTATTATACCAAAAAAAGGTGGCATAGCGAAACCAGGTGGAAATTTAGTTTGGGCGGCGTAACTAAATGGGAGCCGGTTTTGACCGTCAAAGGCTGTCAAGATAATACCACTCATCGTGGGAGGTGCACACGTTACAGGTAGGAAGGGATCAGTGCACGGTACTTCCAGTTCGAACCACTTTGCGATAGGTGGCTCTAAAGCCGAGAAAAAAAAAATGTCTACAGAACTCGGGGTGTCAGCGTTTCCACATCCAAAAGGAGGCTGATCAAGAAAGAAAGCACACCACATAAACTTCCAATACTCAAACTCAAACGTCGATTCTCCAGTAATTCCGAGTTTCATAGTAGTTTTCCTTAGATTCATATTTGTCATTGTTTTTACCGTTCGAATCTTTCTTCATGAAGTATAGATTGCGTGCCATACTTGTCCGGAAGTATCGTCGACACGTACGATGGGGACGAAACTTCTTTGGGGACAAAACGTCTTTGGAGGGCATTCCTCCAACGAAATTGGCACTGCATACCCGCGAGTGTGGGATGGCATTTCAGTTCGTTCCATCGGCGCTAACGCATGTAGGCGTTAAGGTACATTTATACTCCAACGTAACGTCGTCGGGCGCCGCGTAGCGCAGCGCGCGCAGGTACTTATTGGTTGCAGATATCGAGTTCCTGGTTGCCGGCCAATAAAAGGCGCGCGTTCTGCGCTACGCTGCGTTCAGTGCGCTCAACGTCGGAGTATAAACAGCCCTTTACTGGTACGAAAACAAACGCAGAGCGCAAAGCGCCAGTGTAGAATATGTCAGCCGTGCCGACACAGTGGCCGACATGGTCGGGAGACCAAATTTCTCGCGTCGTACGGCACGGGTCCATCGTTGTCGCTGTCCCACAAAACATCGGCGAGGTGAAACTCTGTGAAACTTTGTCCCCACGAGATACGACGCAGAACTATTGAAGCACTTAATGACGCAGCACATGCATCAAAGCACTTCATGCTGTCAACCCAGCGCAACCGCACCGTTCCGACTTCAATGCGTACCAACGTACGCGGCGTGGTTTCGGTTTCGTTTTCTCTGGGGTTCTCACTGCCTACCTTCGGTACCGGCCGCGCGGCGGCGCGCCAGTCGCGTCGCACGGAGTGTATAGTGTGCGCCGCCTTTTCCACCGCTCGGTGGCGGGTATGTCGACGGGTCATTTCTCGTTTCCGTACTTTATAAACTGCATTTGTTTCTTTTCTGATCTAAAATAGTGAACAAAAACTACTTTTATAAATAATTGAAACGGTTCGCGCAACTTATATTTTGTAGTTCGACTAAAAAGAAGCTTTTAGCGGCTCTGACCAGTAGTAAGCCCAGGACCAAAGACGTCACATTTTGCGCGCTTTCGGTACCGCGGGTCGCCCTCGTCGGTGGAGGAGGTTTCCGCGTCGTCCGGTTAAAATATGACGCACTGATATTTAGTTACTCTCTCCGTGCCTGCTGGCTTGCCCGAACTTCAAGAGACGTGGAAACCGCAAAAAAGGTAGACGCTTAAATATGATTGCAGGGCCCCTTTAAGGTCTTTTTTACTGGTCACCGTGCACCGAAAGCGACAACTTGTTTGAACGGGTGCGAAGCGGCTGACCGCTTTTCCAGCGGGTGGTGCACTGCGAGATATTTGCCTGTCCGAAAACTATGCTGATGCCCGATTCCCATGGCGCGACTTTGCCGCGATTTCGCAGCTGCAGCGTTGAGCAGCGCAGCCTCCAACCACGTAATTTCTCCCGCACGCGAGCGGCGTCGCAACTGCCGAATCGCGAGTAAAATGTCACTATGTGAATCGGGCATAACTCGTTTCCGTTGAATCGCGGCAGCGTTCCGCGTAAAGACCGATATATGCGTCCTCGCGTCCATGTGAATCCTTCTACTGAGCTTGATTCACTCGATTCTGAGCCGCCATATTGCAATGCAGTAAGTTTGCAGGGACGAACGTTGCTCCATTTCTCAAGGAACATAGGGGACAAGAGTTGACTTTATGAAGGAATAGAACCTTTTTTTTTTCCTCAAGGCGTTCGGTCGCACCCGGTCCGGGGCGCGACGACCGCAGCAAACCTGGACGCATCCATGAGGCGGCGACGAGGCCCCGGGCGGGAGCAGCGCGGACCTTCATCCCGGGGGACAGCAGAGAAGGAGCACCTCCTCGCCTACCCGCTGTCAGCGGACCTACAGACCAACAGCTGTTCGGCGCAGCTGACACCAGTGATCACCAGCAAGAGCTCCGAAGGCGCCTCGACTGCACGGACACTCGTGCAGTCAGACTACACTCCCATGGGACCGCCTATACAAATTGATACTACCCGCCCGCGCTTGCGCTCAAGCAGCTGTTTTTTTTCAACGGTTTCTAAACACGCGACGTCCGCTCAAATATGCATACGGCTGCAGTAACGTAGTGCGAATAGGTCATTCGATCACCAAGTTACAACGGGAGCGAAGCAGTCACCACTGGAAATACACTGCCCAGAGCAGGGGTCTCAAACAAGCGGCCCGCGAATTGCTGGGATGCGGCCTGCGAACCCCCGTCCCCATGTCTCTCATCGTTTTATGTCGTCGATTAGTTGTCACTCGTATATAGCTCTGCACTTTTGACGTGTTCTCATATTTTGCACTATTCCGTTTTCTTTTGCATTGAGTATTGTTTGGTAACTTTGGCTTCTCAGCTCTTCCTCGTGTTGATGACCTGTAGGACAATTCCCCCGCTAGGCTACAAGCACGATCATTTTGTTCACGACGCACGTCGAATGCGCAAACTCTCGCGGGAGAAGCTGTCAAAAATAAAGTTCCGAGCGCAGGCTTCTTTCTAGCCGACAGCAAATGACACGAAAATACCAGATAAAAAAATGACCGCATCTCCACGTGGTGAATGAGGTTGATTGGGGCGAAGCTCGGGTGGTGCTGATGATACTGATTTTGGTCATAGGTATCGCTGCTTGCTGTCGGCGTTGACGCTTTGCCGCCGCTTCCCGAGCTCTCAACTCCGGGTCCGCTTGGCGTTTTTGACGCTGTGCAGCAGCTTCTCGCGCCCTGGTCTCCGGAGCAGCTTGCTGTCTACGTAGACGCTGAGGCGCTGCATGCCGAGCTTTTCGGTCCTTTTCATTCATGGCAGTAGGAGAATGTGTGGTTTTCTTCTTTTTCTTTTTTTAAGCAGACAGATGGGATGGTATCTCAGAACCCCCTACTCTTTTTTTTTTCTTTTTTTCATAATTGTTTTTCATCTTTTTTTTTTCCAATTTTTTTTTTTTTTGCCATACACGAGCACGTGAGCATGTGCTCACGTGCTCGTGATCTCACGAGCAGAAGCACGAGCACCCGACGCCGGCCTACGGCGGACGGCGGACGGACATACGGACATGGCTAGCCCCTAAGGAGCTTCGCCCCTAAAACCGCCACCAGCAAAGGAAAAAGCTGCCGTAGGAGGAGAATTTGTTTTTCTCGAGCACGCCGAGCTTAATATTCCAAAACTCGAATCGCCTCGTGTCACGTTATGCATTGTGGGAATCAGCGGGAAGCAAAATCCATACGCACTCTGCTCCTGGCCCACAGGTTCCCAGAATGCAAAGCGCGTGGTGACGGATTAATGGAAACGGTCTATTGATTTCCGAGTGAATGGACAATGTGCAAAACCGAGGAGGCGCCTCTAGAGGCTCAGCTGCATTTTGGGAAACATTGGTCAAGGAAGATTTTAGTTTCGGTTTCCTGCATCGGGAAGCGGCCAGCCGCAAGAGGACACCGCAGACCAGCATCCCGCCCCTCAACGCAGCGTACCCCGTAGAGTCTTCGTAGGTTGACCTACGTGCGCATGTGATGCAGTAATTATGCGTCTCTTCTCGTGACTTGGTTTCCCAGAATGTTCCGGAAAGAGGAAGACGAGATGGCAGCTGTGGCCAAATGAATTGGGGCAATGAAAGTGAAAGAAGATGTAAGAACGCTGGATAAAACACGACATAAAGACATTGCGAAAGCCCGATGCAAATCTTAGTGCTGGCCCTCCTCGAAGTCTGCCCAAGCCGAAAACAAACACCATCAAGGGGTTGCTGCGTAGAGCAGTCTACGCCGATCGATATTAAATATAGTTTCGCAGAAGTGACGTGGCTTGCCTTCGCCTTGAATCAGTTAAACCCTAGTTATACCGTCTGACAAAGTCACGAGAAGAGAACTATAGTTACTGCGTCGCACGCACACGTAGGTCAACCATAGGGTCAACCTACGAGCTTTCCCTTCTCTAAAAAAAAGAAGAAGAAAAGAAAAATCTGGCGTGTTATTGAATTAGCTCCTTTGGAACATAAAACACCAATGCAACTGCTTTTTTTTTTTTTCGCCTTTGGACTTTTTTTTTTTTTACCTTGTCCTTTTCTCCCCACTAAGTTGGGACTTTTCGGGGTGGGCTTTCTGGCCCCAGACTAATGAGTTTGAGAGCCCTGGCAGAGAGGCGTGGCGTGAATAGCTCAACCCGTCGCATAAAATACCGCCTATGAGGATGGACGCCGTGGTTCGAGTGTGTTTTATCGGTTTGTCGCCGTGTCCGAGCGAGCGTCCCCCCCGGCGGGGGTAAAACTCTTCGAATAGAGCTCTAGGATCCCCGAGGGTTCCCAAGCAGCTTGGGGCGACGCATTTTGCGTACGCAGAACTTTGGCGGCACCCCAGGCTGCTACCCTGACGGTCCCGCTATCATCAAACTGCCTATTCAATTTTACCGCAGGCTCGTAAGAGACCGGTCAACGGTGGGCTGGGCGGGAGACAGCCAGCATGCAGAGTGGCTCCTGGCAAACAGCGGACGCGGGATCGGCGCGCGCAAACAAGCGCCCTGAGCAGCAGCCGCACTATCGGCCATCTCGGACGAGCCCGCGCACGTGGGGGCCCTTCGAGGGACGCCACCCGCGCCGAGGAAGCGCCCGCCACGAGGACACCGCCGTCTTGTCCGCTGTTTGGCCGTCACGTAGCCCGGCCCACGCGCCAATCTGCCCCTGGGAAAACGGGTTTCTGCGCAGCTCCCGAGGGCAAACGCGCTTCTTTACAAATGCTAATTGCTCGGGTCCACGGCCCACAAGTCACCATCACAGTTAGCGGAGAGAGCTACCCTCCATTCCGTGTGAATTTCCCCTTATTGAGCTTTCGCTCTTCCTAAACGTTTTCATCTGTCCCGGAAAAAGAAGGTGCGGTGTTACGTTCAGCACACAATGAAACTACGCATCCCCGTATACGCTCAGCCCGTATGTGGCACGTCCGGAGCGGATGCTAAAGTTAGCGATGCATTTCTGAAATTTTCAATGAGAAAATGGGGACCATTTCCGCGCTAGCTAAAGCCACCCATGTGCCCGTGGGCTTCGTCGGCCGCCATTTCCCCCCTGAAAATTTCTGAAAATCGCTTATAAGAATTGAATCGAATAACAAGCTCCGAAACTGTGTCATCGGGTTCGGACCGCTAGCGCTACATTCGGGCAACTGAGCGCTCGGCGATGCGCAGTTAAAGCCATTCTGTGATGATGTCGCTTCAGTTGAGCCGCCCGCTTCTTATCCGCTGAACAGCTTATCTTGAGAAAGCACGAAGCTGCGGGGGAGAGGCGTTCGGCGACCCGGGGCACCAATGTCCGGATGAGGGAAATACAACGGGCGCATGAGGCTGGCTTTGACGCGTACGTGGTGTCACCCATGGGCCACGCCGGCACGGACCGCCATACTAGCCGTTCTTGCACAAGTCGTGGATGGGCCTTTGGGCGACTGCCCCAGAACGCCCTGGCCTACGCTCATCCTCGTACGCAAGCACAACGAAAACAATGTCATGGAGGGAGGGCTTGGTTTGAAGCGGCCCGACATCCATGGTCGCCCCCAGGGCAAGATGTTCGGAGGATGGACTCAGCAGGAGCAGTTCAAGCATCGTCCTGGGCGCGTGACGAGCAACGCAGAGGATAAACTCACGCAGACGCACAAACGACGTCCCTGTCGACGACACCAAGGCGGCCATTTTTATCACACGCATCCTCCCGAATTTTCCGCTTGCTCGGGAAAGAGCCCACATCTCGTCTGTCTCAACTGGTGCGACGGCCCCGAGGGTGCTCGCTCTGTTCCGGCAGGTGAGAAGAACTCTCCACTCGGTTACCGTCTCGGCGAAGTCTCGGCGAAAGGGCCCGACGAAAGCGAAAGGCAGGACGCACGACGCGCGCTTTCCGTGCGCGCGGCAGCGGGTCGCTCACGAGCCGCGCTTTCGCCGGTCACGCCGAGGGTGGACGACCCCAGGGAGCGAGGGGAGAGCCCCCCTGTTGACAAACAGGCGGCACTGGTTCCGCTCAGCATGGCGAACACTTCGTCCAGCTTGTTTACCAACAGGATTCCTGATCGTCCTCGGTCAAAGCACAGATTGAACACACTCTCCACTCTCCGATGGTCCGTTTGAGCTTACGTTGGCTCGCAGCGGACATCGCGAGTCATCGTTAGGGGAAGCGCTTGGATCGCTGGAACGCTCTCGCCCGTGCGACTGTCCCACTTGGGCTCCTAGCCCATCGTGCTAGTCGCTCGAGCACTTTCTCATCTGGACAGACCCAAGCTCGGTCGTCACGTTTCGCGTAGCCAGGTTGGGGGAACATTGCTTCGCCTGCCGATTGGAACCGCACCAATTCAAAACGGTCTTCAGCCTCCCTCAGCTGCTATTTGTGCTGGCGTTCCATCGAGACTATTTCTCGCCGCCCGACCCGTCAGAATGCGCCCGGTGCAAAGGACCCTGCGAGACCGGGTGCTAAAACGTGAACGGAGGCAGAGACGAAAGCAAGGCAGAGCGAGCCTCACCCAACCCTGCGAGGACGGCGGACCGCAGCTCCCGCGGCTGCATGCAATCGTACGACTGAAGCCTTGCAATCGGATCGCTTCAAACCGGAAGTGTGCTTTCTCTTCATTCAATCACGCCAATCACAAACACTCGCGTCGGCCAAACCAATGCGTCTCGCACGCCCCAGCGGTGGACCGAGGATTCATTAGGACCACCTGGGGATCTTTCGAGCAACCGAAATATCGGTTACACGGCGCCTTCTCTGCCATAAGTCTCCGTCAGATTGGAGGCACCTTGGCCGCGATTCGTAGGCCGGCGCTTAGCCTTCGAGCTATCGAGGCGGCTTTTTTTTTTTTCTTCTTCTTCATTGTAGAGTTACCGTGGCGGCTTGCTGCCAACCGGCCAATCGCACGCATATTTCCCAGTGCACGTGCACATGCTTTCCCCGCGTGCAAACGAAACCTCACTTTTCAGTTTTTTTTTTGTTTTTTTTTTGTCTTTTTTTAGCAGAGTTTTATGTAAAAGTTCTAAAACGCGTGTGTGTTTTTTTTTTTTTTTTATGAAGTAAAGAGGAAAATAACGTGTTGCAGGCTTTCGTGAGCGATGCGAGGGTTGATTGATCGATATATTGACCGAAAATATCTTTGACCTAAACTTCTGGATCGTTCGATAATAGTGCCTTCAAAAACCAAAAAGCCATACAGCACAACAACAAAAAAAACAAAAAAACACTTTGTTTGAGTCGTTCGTTGCTGACTTTCGAATCGCCCGATAACTCCTCAACGCCCTCGGCACAGACGCCGTGAACCGCCATTTAAAATGTAAAAAAAAAAACAACAAGAAAAAATAACAAGATTGCCGATGCCTCGTCCCGAACACTTCCGATCTCTAAGATTTATATTTCCAAGTCAGCGATGTAACGCGTTTGCAATGGTCGTTAAAAACATTTGACGAATGCGACAATTGACAGTGACAATTGTTAGTCGCATTCGGCATTCGCATTGCGAGTTGCATGGGTGTGACTCACACGCATGCAACTCGCAACATCGCTTGAATTTCGGAAAAATGCCTTCGCCGTCTACGTGATCAGAAAAAAGAAGTGAGAAGGAGATAGCAAATGTTTTTTTTGGTTTTTTTTTGGCGATGAAAAGTTTTTGGGGGTTATATTACTCTACTGAAGGCACCTGCATATATACAGCTCTTCAGCGCAACCACGCTAAACACCAGTCACTGAGGCCGCTCTGAGAGTTTTTGTTTGCCCCGGCAGAAAAGTGGCTCCTTCTGCGCGGCCGTGTCAGGGTACTCGAATGAAAGGAAGTTTATAATGCATGGCCTCGCCATTCGTCCGGCCCTGTCCGTACACTCGCGCAAGAAAGAACACATGGTGTGCCTTCCATGACGGGGAGACTAACCCAGAGACAAACGTCCATCGAACACCACTGTAGCGGGGCATCGGACCAACAGAGAGAGATCAACTGCAACCAACACAACTCGCGTTCCGCCTTCGCGGGTCCATTGAGCGGCGCTGGCCCGAGAGGGAATAAAGGACTCCGTTCCGCCGGCAAACGAAGCAGCCGCGAAACGGGGGCGGAGGTGCATCTCTCCGTGTCGGCCGATGGTACCGGAAGCGGAAGAAGATCAAACAGCCCACGGAATCGGGAAGCGGCGACCTTGGTGCCCGATCGAGGTGGGAGACCAGCGGACAATGCGCGGGACCACGTGCGTGGCCCGCTCGATCTTCGCTCCCCGGACCAGGAAGTGGCTTCGCGAGGGTGCCCCGAAAGGTACACAAACGGCCCAGATACGCGGCAAAGGCCAGCCGAGATAATGGCTTTCCGTATTCGTCAAAAAGCAGCGATCAACCCACGCCAAATATAAAGGCTGGTTCGGGCGTCTGAGACTGACCGACCGCGTTGCGAGACGACCGCTTTCTGACTGCCTCCAACGGAATGGGGCAACCGAGGTACGCGCACCGCGTCCTAGTGGGAACGCGAGCTGCTGTGCATCAGGCGGTCACACTGAAACGTCCCCATTGGACTTTTAGTATCGCAGGCAACGGAAAACTGCGCAGGCGCAGTGCGGACCACCAATGCCCTGGCGTACGCGACGAAGACCCGTTGCTCTCGAGCAGGAGGCGCAAGCGCGTCCGCAAGACTAACGCAAGACGCGACCATGTTATGCTGGCCAGAGCCGTATAGACCGACACGCTGTTTAAAAACAAGCCCGCGTTTGCCCACATCAGGTGTGGGCACTGCGCGTGCGCAGAAACCAGATTCGCGTGAGGTGAAACGTCCGCGCATGCGCAGTGCCGTCGACAGCGCCACCGCAGCTGCGTGACGTCAGGTCCGCGTGTGGGTCTATATAGAGAGAGTTTGGACATTCACTGGGAAGTATAGGAGGCAAATGAGGAGGTGCCATTGGCCGAAAGCGGGCTGGGCCGGTTCCGGGGCGTCTTCAGAAATTCGAATGTGGCCTACCAGAAGCCGGAAAAAATACCCTGGCGGTGGTCGCGCGAAACGAAATTAGTAAGTGCGTCGGACTAACTTTTGGTGACTGAAAATATGGTGCACGTGATGTTTCAATCACGGTCATCCAAAATCATGGTGGAAGAGCGCGACTTGCGAAACGATCGGTATAATCCGTACGCCAGGCGCCGAGGGCCGGGAACCTGCCGTCCGAGCGCCCACGCTCTGTCCGAGCAAAACAGAGCTCGAGCGGAACCTTCGTTTCTTGCATCTTTTTGCATAATCATGATCAAAACGTCACGTTAGCATATTTTCAACCATGAATAGTTACTACATTTAACCCTTACGCTCTTATTAAAACTGTTTCTCGCTAAAACCGCAAGGGGATACCTTTCGGCTTCTAGTTGACCAAGATAAAGGCCAAAAGAGCATGCCAAACCCTGTCTGCGTCTGGTGCACGCCCTGGTTCTGCCCGCTCCTCCCATCGACCAAACTCACCCTATACACGGCCCTGATGCTTGCTGCGCCATCCACGCGATACGACCATAAAAGCAGCGAATACAAGCATCTGTCCGCATCCGTAAAGGCGCGATAACAACACGTCTAAAGAAAGAATTACGCAGCTCGCGGCCTCAGCGTCCCATCAAACATTCCTTTCGGGTTCATATTGCTCTCTTTCATAGCGTCCGTGAGCAGGTATGTTTCATTTCACGTGATAGCGAAGCCAGAGCTGCTTGCGAAAGCATGTGTCCCCGAACGATGCTCGCACTGCAGCGCGCGTGCTTGGCAGGGACACTGAAAGCTCGGAGATCGCTCTTGTAGCGTCTTGCTACGCTGGCATTTAGAATAGAACGAAGTATTTAAAAAAAAAATTAATTGGGAAGCGTAATGACGCATGTTCAAAACGCGAGCCACAAATATTCTATTTTGCTCGCCAGGACCGCTGCTCAAAACCTGAGGGCTACGGGCGAACGACGGAAAAACAAATTGGCAGCGAAAATTCGGTCGGCTGCTGCAGAGCTTTCACATATCTGGCCTACGGAATATAAGTCTCAGAATGACTCGGAGGACCGAAAAAAAAAAATATATCTTACGTTGAGTTACGCACGTTCTTGCGCTCTGCTGTTTACTGAAATCCGAGTCGCGGCATGCACCAAGGCTAAATATGGCGCCGGGCGGACACCCCTCCGTTCACTGATGAAAACGCGAAGGGACCGATTTCTGGCACGGCAAAGCTATACGTGCTATACCCCATGTATTTTCCTTACGTATCGCTTAATTGTGTTTGCTGTGCTGGTATGTTCCCATTTACTCCCCGCTCCCATCAGCGTCCTTGATTCGGACTCAAATGAATGACCCATACCGGTGCCGCCATTGAAACGCCACTTATTCGTGATCCTCGCTGTCCCAATCGGCGGCTGTGGAGCGCCAGCTCCGAGCAGACCCTCGGTGCCATTGGCTGTGTCCTAAGTGAGCAAGAATGCCTTCATTGATACTCAACAAACAAGAAAGCGCGAGTTTGCCAACAGCCGATTGCGTGGTGCCAAATCCACGTACCGGGATCACAACGCATGGCCTTGTACCACTCGTAGCACAGACATCACGGACGCCAAAGAGCGTCTTGGGAAATCCAGTTGGACGAACGCGTGAGGGGACACTCGTGTTCGTCGAGTTACATAGATGTAGTGAAGAAACAGTCGAGCCCCTCGCTGCGCGTGATGCACGTGCACTCAAAGTACAATTTGGCTGTACGGGTGTCCGCGTTGACGATACCGACTGCTTCGAGCTCGTTGCTGCCGAAAAACTTATCATTCGACTCCAGTGATGTGCTTGGCCTAAACCATTTTGGAGCACCTTTGGGAGCAGCCAAACAGTGTTTTGGAGCAGCAAATGTGGCCTGTGGAGCAACCAAAACAGTGTTTAGGAGCAGCAAAAGTGGCTTTTGGAGCAAATATTCTTTAAAAAAAAAATAAAAATATTCGTTTTAAGTGCTGTACAAACGAAGGGCACTTTGTATTGCGTTGTGTTCTGATGTGACGTGTTGTGACGGAACTCGCTGCTCGTGTTTTTACTGCTGAGACATCCCACAAGCGTACAGTGCTGTATACGCATTGCCGAGCAATTAAAAAAAAAAAAACGCTTGCCACCATTTTACTGGTTCCCAGCGTGCCAGAGTTTCGTCAAAAGTAAGCAAACGTAAAACAATGGATTGCAAGCGTCCTAGCTGGTGCCTCTGTCGTGCAACCATGTTCGCATGCACGTGAGGGCAACTTCAGCAGGCTTGCAGAGCGCGTGCTTCGTCGCGCAAGTGGAGACAACGGCTGTTTGATCGAAACAGAAACCATGCCACTCCACCCCGCCGCCAAATGATTCCCCAAAATTATATGACAAATGTAAATGTCGAGCATACGAAAAAGAAAAGTCCAGCAGCGCGTGCTTGCCAGGCCGGCAAACAAGGTACAAGCTAAACACACACACACACACACACACACACACACACACACACACACACACACACACACACACACACACACACAAGCACGCACGCACGCACGCACGCACACACACACACACACACACGAAAAAAAAAAAAAGAACCTGAGCACATCGATACAAGACATGAGCCAGGGTCAAAAAGTTCTCGGAGCGCTTTGTGCAACGACTGCGGGCTCAGCGCGCAGACATTGCATTCGTTGCTTTAGCTTCTCTTCGCCAAAATTACTTTCGCGGCAGATTCTCCCGAAAGAAAGCCCACCGAGAGAAACCTAGGTAAGCGATACTTCGACACAGCAGTTTTTAAGTTAAAGACCCTTACAAAAATGATCAATGAGTTGCAATTGAGTTTCTACTCAATTGAATGACTTTCAATTAAAATTCGTTTCTTTTTTTTTTTGTAAGGGGAGGGATTTCTGTAGTAACGTATGATTTAAACAAGAACAGGAATGTTGATGAACATGCTGCGGTATTTAGTTTCATTTCAGATAGCGCCATATCTAGCAGCGAAGTGGGGACGGCAACACCCGACGACGAGTGTTGATGAACATGCTGCGGTATTTAGTTTCATTTCAGAAAGCGCCATCTAGCAGCGACGTGGGGACGGCAACACCCGACGTCGAGTGTTGATGAACATGCTGCGGTATTTAGTTTCATTTCAGAAAGCGCCATATCTAGCAGCGACGTGGGGACGGCAACACCCGACGTCGAGCGACCACGTTGACTGGAAGGCAGCGATTAAATATAGCTTTCCCACGGTCGTTGCTTTCAGGAGCAGTGCTTCAGCTCACAAAGTCCCGCCGCGCAAAAACGTGGCTTGGTTTCACAGCATGACGGAAGTCTGGTACCCGGCACGCTAGCGTCGGAGCGTCCGCACGCACCCCAGTCTATCGTTGAAAATAGTTTTAAAAAATACGCGAGACGAGACCCACGAGACGCCGAGAGCGCGAAACGCGAGACGGCGGGAAAACCATGCGCCGGATGGACAATTGATGCAGAGTGCTTTGTGTCGGGCGGCCGCTTGCACCACATAACACACGCATGCTCAATTACGGTATTCAGTTTAGTTTCAATTCTGAAAGGTGACCATTTTTTTTTTTTTTTTTTTCGCGGGCTGGCGCAGATTAGCTATATTTTGGCAAAATGTAGCAGGATGTAGCAGAATTAGCCCCTTGGCGCAGTATGGCGCAGCAGCCCCAGCAATGAACTCACTCGGCTCGAATTCCGCGAGGATACTTGGTGAGCCCTCCTTTTAGACTCGATTCCAATCAATGCCAATAGACATTCGATGTCTTGGGACAAGTATCTCGATACTGTAATTTGTTACTTATTTTTAAAGATACTTTTTTTTTAAAAATAACTGTAACGATAACCTAAATACTTTTTTTTAAGTAACTAAAAAGTATCTGCAAAGATACAGATACTTTTCGCGAACAAATGGGGCCTATTTTGTGAACAGTATACAGCGGGTTCGACCATGTGCGGAAGTTGGGCCCCGCATGAGACAAAAATAAAGCGAGAACTGCAAACGTTTTTCGTCCAAGCAAAGTGCCGGCGCAGAGGGCAGACGTCTTCCTACTTGTGTTTTTTTTTCCTTTTTCATCGTGCGGAGAAGCGCATTTAGCTTGATTTCATCCTCTTCGTGCGTGGCTCTCTCTCGCCCCGCCTTCACCCTTTCCGGCCTCATCGAACGCCCCCGCCCCTTGAGCCAAGCGACAGAGTCACCTCGCGGAAACACGGCAAGCGTAGACACCGAACGGTCAACTGTTGAACGCCGAACGAGAGCCTCTGGCGTCGGTGGCGCCGCAGGCACGGCCGAAAGCGAGTTGCCGTCAGTGGACGCTGTCCGACCTGTGCCGCAGACGATGTTTCTACTGGCCGACTTGCCACTTCCCAGGGGCCGTGAACCCGTGATCCACTGTCGAGTCTTTTGTTCTGCGTTGCATCCAAGAAATTCGAAAGAAAAGCGGAACGCATTTCAATACGACTCTGTGTTGTCTTTGTTCGCGCCTTTCTTTACCTCGTTTAATTTACTAACGGTCTCTTCCACTTTGATGGTTCAGCCTTCCGCTCCCCTCCCTAGTATTGTAATGGACCCGTCTTTTCATCGGTCTCTCCCTTTCCTGTCAGCTGAGGAAGAGGAATAAAAGAACGTCGCAAGAAGAAGGAAAATAGTTGGATGGTAATGAACCGTTATCGCTCAAACGAGAGGCTGTCATGAGTGACGAAAGGCAGGTGACACCGTGGCCCGGCTATGAACTGCACTTTGACCTTGTCGAATATTGTGGCGATAACTTCACTGCTCCCTGCAAACACTGCAAAGAGGTATACGCAGCCGAGAGGTCCTCTTCCTCCAATCTTCGCAAGCACCTCGGGGTGAGTTTCGACTTTCATTTGTGGACACTACAGGACACGGAACGATGGAAGGCTGAAACGTCGACAGCGCTCTTCAGCCTCAACGACTTTCCCACCATTAGGAAAGCTTTTTTGCACGCTTGAATACTCCGTTTAGCGCGCCCCTTTTGAGCGTCTTTCGCGAGGGATGTGTTCAGCATCAAAGGGGGAAAGTTAAGAGGTCTTTGAAAAGCAGTTGCTACTGAGTTACAACATTAACTAAATAATTTATTATTTAGTCCATCTTGTATCGAAGCAGCAAGCGCTCGATTCAATAATGGTAATAATACATAACTCAAAAATTGATATTCGAGTTTTCTGAGAGTTTAAAAAATATATAAATCGTAGTCAATGTGTGTTGTTATAAATGTCTTCATTGCTAAATTAAAAAAGAAAAAGAATCAAAAGTATATTGAAAGTAACTAAGATACTATGACGAAGTAACTGTAACTATCTCTAACTGTAACCTAAATACACTTTTGACAAACTATCTCTAACTGTAACCTAAATACACTTTTGACAAACTATCTGTCTCAGTAACTAATTACTTTTTAGAAGTAACCTACCCAAGACCGGCCATTCGCTTAATAGCCCAGCTTTATAGTAAGAGGTCTTAGAATAGGAGAACTCCAAGCTGTTTTGGGGCAAACGTTAGGGCCCGCATTTTTCTGATAATTTAAGGATATGTGGCTCCAGGAAGCTGGAAGGGATCGCACTACATGCGCAAGCGCATAAGTTGTTCGCACGCGCAGTGTGACGCCCCAGATCGGCTCCAGAGCACGTGGCCGCCTGTGCAGACACTGCTCGTTTTTCTGCGACTGGCAAACCGACGAGTGGGAGTCAGCTCGAGCTCCTTGCTTCGCCGTAGGTGCCTTTCTGGCGCGAGCACTCGTCCCGCGAAAGCGCGTTTTAAAGCCACAATCTCGTGCCTGTAGATTTCGCCGCTCTATCAGCTTCGCGGTAAACGGCAGTGCCGACAAAGGCACGGGAGAGAGCTGGTGGCTTTGGAAAGTGCCTTGCGGGCGCGAGTTCTCGTGCTAACCGAGCAATATATGGTGAGCTAGGATCGCGAGGTCCGTGCCCTGCAACGAAGACATTCGTAAGGAGTGTGCATGCGCATTCGGCAATATTCGGCTAAAGTAAGGAAACCATAAGAACCGATTATAGTCGTTGACAGGGTGGGAAGGAATTTCCGGCCTCAAGTATGCGCTCGTTGCCGTCCGCTTTGGCTGCGCATGCACGCCCCAAGTTCCAAGACACCCAAGTGCTAGCGAAGATCGCCCTGGAGGCGTGAGAACCGCCTCACCGCCGTTCTCATCAGCTGCTTGCGGAGTACTGGTAGAAACAACCACGCTCGTGGACAACTTACCCGAGCGTCCCTGCAATCGAAAAGCACGTCAATTGGGAAACTCGGACAGAGAATGTCCAGCCGAGAAGTTGGGCGAAGGACGGGCGACATCGGAGCCCTCGGCTCGCAATCGCCGAAGCGTCACAGGGTAGGAACGGCCTGCCGTGCGGCCGGAGCCGAGCTGCGATACTCGCCAAGTGCGCTACCATTGCGGCGAAGATCAACAACATTCCGAGCATACAGGAAGCGTAGCATCCGATAACGTCCCGTCGAAGCGGGGCATCATCACTGAAAGCTGACGCCACTGCTGCGGTTTGTCGACTTGCTGCATGGCGGCACTTTGAAGGGGCTTTGCTAGGCGCGGATGCCTCGTGGCTGTCCACAGAGGCACGTGTTTCGTCTGGAAGCCATGCCCGCAGCACCTTCGCAGAGGAAGAATGCATCGCTGGAACGAAGCAGGCACGACTGCCGGGACGTGTCTGGACGTGCCCGATCAAAGGCGGACGCGGAACGCGGCAACCCTTTTTCGCGAAGCCCAGGCAGGCAGGGAGTAGGAAAGAGCTGGGTACCTCGAACGACGTAGCAGACGACAGCGAAGATTCGGCAGCAGACGACGGTACTCCCCTGGGGTCCGGATGACCCGCGGCCTTGGACGTGCCGTACTGGTCCTCGAACGGCGACATGGCGCCGGCAGCGGGTGCGCCACTTGGTGACGACCACTTATCCGAGCACCAGCCACTTAATCCGGCCCGTGCACTGGTCGCTCGGTCGGTCGGGGCACTCTCCGACGAGGCACATCCGGAGGGAGCGCGGCAGGTTCACCGACACCCGCGCACAGAACACCCGTCGGAGCAAACGAACCGCACCGGCCGAAGCAACATACCCGCACGCCTGCCGAGAAACTACCCTCGAACCCAGCGACCCAGCAGCCCAAAGAAGCAGACGACGCCAACGGGCCGAGAGAAATCTGGGGAGGAGAGTACGGCCAAGTCAGTTCAACGTCGTCTGCTCTCTCGTCTCGAGCCGGCCAACTGAGAGCGAACAAAATGGCTGTGGGTGCGGGCAGGCCGGTAGCGGGAGAGGAAAAAGCGCCTTTCGAGGCTAGGAATGCGCTGAGGGCCATCCTTGGACGGACCGTTCAACCCGGCGTCCTTGGGCCGCTGCGAGTGGCCAGGCAGTTTTTTTTTCTCCCTCTTTCCCCTTTTCGCTCTCGTTGCTGCTTCCTCTCGGCCCGTTTCCTCGTTGTTTAATAATCGGCAGGTTGGATTCCAGTGACCCCGATAGCATAAGGCGCTCCTCCCGAGGGGCGCCGCCCACCGACGGGCATCGCTTTCTGGCGCCCAACAGTCCGGCTCTCTCAGCCGCGGGGCGCAGTATGCGTCACGAGAAAGGAACGACGCCGCGATCCATTCGAGGGACAGCAGAGATAACGTCGGACAGGCCCAAATGCATAGTGGCCTAGCGTTACCACGATGTCAAACACGTCTTTTGGGTTTGTGTACACAAACGCCGAGACCAAGGTCCCGCTGCGAACCTTCGTAGAACGACAAGATGAGCACAAACCTAGCGGACATCCAAAACCCTGACGACCTTCGGGCTCCATCTTGTACTCTTTCCCGTAAGCGGACGCTTTTTGGCGCGGTCCCGGTCTACGTAAACAATCAGGTAGGCAATAAAAACAAATGGTCAAATAACTCTCAGAATCAAACGCCATAAAGCCGGCTTATCATACAAAAGAGAGTCTGCATACAGATTCGAACGCAAGTCACAGTGAGATCCGTGCTTGTTCGAATGCCGCATGACTATGAGTTCAACTTGGCACGCGGAATTAGAACCACGGATATTCCGGTGACTCGGGTCACTGTCTTTCGTGCAGTGTGACCCCGACTTAAAAGATGTCAAAAAGGCCACTTACTCCGCCGCAGAGCACGCGATAACTCGCCACCTGCCATCTACCGATCGAGGGCGCCAAGGAAACCACGGCGTTTCAAATCCTGCACCTTGGGTTTCGCCGGAATCGATGTTCTTCGTGGATCTTATTGATCAGCCCGTAAGACGGGACAAAACGAGGTTTACTCCACCTGCACTCTGTGATTACAGGTTTTCAACCTGACCGAGCGCTGTCCTTGCTCCTTCCTTTTCTTTCTGCCCCCTTACAAAATTGAGTTGCAATTGAGTTTCTCATGTATAGAGCCAGTTGAAACTCAATATAAGCTCAATGAGTTCGATCATAAGAAACTGAATATCGACTCATTCACTCATTGGAATGCGATTGAGTTTCGTCGTGAGAAACTCAATATAATTGAATTTATTCGTTAGATATGCAAACGAGTTTTATCGAGAACTCAATATTTAATATTTTGAATTTACTTATTACATTTGCAAATGAGTTTCATTATCCAGAGCTCAATATTTATTGTTTTAAGTTTACTAATTAGATATATAAATGAGTTTTGTAATTCATTATTTTGAACTTAGTCACTGGACATGCACTTGAGCTTTATTACTTGACAGACATTTCTTCGTCTAAGCATTAGAGATTCAAACGAGTTTTCGTCATTGAGTAGTTGACATCATCTGGTTTACGCCCTTTGCTGTCGAGGAACCCAGCAAGGACACAGCTGCAACTACCCATGAGTACACTTATGTCTCTCAGAATAAATATATTTGCTCAGATTCACTTGTGCAAGAAATGAAATCCAAGACGTTGGACACTTTCGAGAGCATAGCGTGCATTATCATAACTCCAAAGTCCCTGACAAGGTGAGAAGAACAGGGAGGGGCTTCACTTGTCTCCGCTCCCTGGAAACCGCTTCAACGTCTCGTGTACATGTCAAAGCACGGTGGAAGGCATGGAGCGCCTGCTGAAGGACGGGTGTTTCAGAGACACGCTGTTCTCACCCTGCCAGTGACTATCATCGAGCCTATTCTACTAGCCAGTTCGTAAAGGAAATAACATACTTGAAAGCGAGCCACTGCCGTGCCTCGTCTTGTCCCGAGGGCTGCTATGCAGAGAAGCGATAACATACCAGCTAGGAACCGCTTTTGGGGATGTAGCGACCGCGCCGAACGATTACTGATTGTACCAATGGTTTTTTATTCAGCGATAGAGTCCAATGACGTCGAAACACTGTTTATCATTTATCAGACTTCCGAGGAGGGGATAGCATACTGGGAACCTTAATAAATGCTGAGGTGGTCACCGGACTAATCAATACCTTTCACATGTAGGGTATATAAGGCGGTGGAGTAGTCAAGGGGAGTGTGATTAGTGCATTGTGAGTGCTTTATGGTGTTTGTGTTCGTTTCCTTTACGTGCTTCGTTTCCTCCATGTTCCATGCTTTAAGGAATTGTAGACCTTTTACGCATAACCTCATACCAGCGCTTAACTGACGTACTCTCGCCCCGGTGCATTTCTGGCTTGCCCACTGACACAGGCGTGGTATGCAGCCGCCAAGGGAATGGGCGAGAAGGCTTAGGAACGGACGTCATGCGTGAGTTAGTGCAGAGTGCTTCTTTTTCCCACGCTACGCCAAGTTTGAAATGACGCCGCCAGGGATGGGCAAAATACATGCAAATATGTATCGAAATACAAATACAAAATACTTCGTCAAAAATGTATTTAATTACAAATCTAATTACATTTCCAAAAAAAGCATTTAAATACAAGATACAAATACAACCAAATGTATTTGGTCTCCTCCAAATACTTTTCCAAATACATTCCTCAAAATTTGCGTCAGCGACTTCAGGGGACCTGCAACGGGTTTCTGGGTATCTCATTTTAATTTCGCATCACACACTCGGGAGTTAGTGTGCGAGGCTCTAGTAACGTAATAGAAATATAATCACAAAAAATGTAATCAGCTTGGACGTAATAGGTGATAAAAGTATAGAGCTTCAAGCAGCTTTTTTTGTCGATTACATTTTGGTATAGACCAACAAAGAACCGAGACGACCAAGACGTGCAGCACTAGCCAGAGAATTTTTTATTGTTGCAACTCGCACCAGTTACGAAAATTTGGACGACCCGCGCATTTAGAATGTTCCAGGCAAAAATATGGACGGAAATCAGGCTGGGAAACATCACAAGTTGTCACAGGCACTTATTTAGCCAGTCTGCCTGTGCACGTCGATTTCTCACTATTCTTGCGCTGGATTAGCACCGTAATCACAAAGTCACTAAACGCTTGTGCTTGATTGAGAGACACTGCATTCGGTGCAGAACGTAGTTTTCTTCCTGCTCTGGACAATGCCTTTAAAATAAAGCCGGAGGAGAAAAAGAAAAAAGCCCCATGACCGAATAAAGGATGGAGACTATATCTTACAACCACATGCATAAAAAAAACAAGAATTGTAACTTTGGCAATAACATTTATTACCCGTAATAGAGGCAAGTGTAACATTAAAGAGGAGACCTTCTCAGTTCAGTGTAATTTTGGTGCGTGCTAATCTGTGAAGTTTTGACTAGTTCGACTTCAGCAGCAGAAGCTTTTCGAACAGCGTGTCGCTAAGACGACGCCTGTTGGGGCACAGAAGAAGGTGTACGAGGAGATGAAGGGTTTCTTGCTTTGCTGTTGCCGTTGGCGTTGAAACGAAGAAAGAGCAGCTTTGGACACGTCTTAGGATGAGCAAAATGAGTCGTGGCAATAAATTTGAGGGATGTATTTTCGCCCACAAAATTGTCTTTAATTACAATTGTATTTTAAATACCCTCGTTTTAGTATTTAAATACACGCGTCAAATACATTACCCAATTTGTAATTAAATACAAATGCAAAATACACAAAGTATTTGAAATACGTATTTCAAATACTTGTATTTGAAATACTGCCCATCCCTGGACGCCGCTTATACATAGCTGTGTTGGGGTTTCTTTGCCACTTTTATACAGTGTACAGACTGAAAATTACTTTGTTTTCAAACAGTCACGCGGACATTATTAATCAAAAGTAACGAGTTAACGGGTAACGTGATTTGATAGGAGATACCGTAAAATAATAAGGACATTACTTTACTCGTTAGTCATTCGCGATTCTACCGAGTACGTGAGTACGTTAGACAAAAAATCAACGCGCTAGTTCCAACACTGCCAAGTAGCATCGAGGACTGTTTCAGTCCGTATTGTCCGCGAGAGTATACGTGCGAAGAGGGGGGGGGGGGGGCAACTATAAGTAGTTGCCCCCCCCCCCTCATCAAACGCAGAATATACCTCGGATTCTCTAAGACGGTCTGAACAAAGAGAGAATAACAGATATGAGCTGCAGGGTTGGAAAATGATACGAGGAAGGCCCCTGAAAGTTTCGAGCTACCACTCCACAGTCGTCCCAGCTTTCGGCGTACCAGAGACGCACTGCGAAGGCATGCCAAAGCAATTCATGGATTGTCAAGGGCAGGGGCTCTGAAGTCCAAGTGAGATAGAAAAAGACCCGTTCTTGGATGAAGAAAGGGAGCTCGTAAAGGACATCTTAAAAACGGAATCTTCCAGCTCACCTGCAAGGATGTCCAGACGCTCGTTCATAAACACCGTGAATCGAAGAGCCAGCGATATTAAACAGAGAGCACGAAACGACAGGCAGAGCGGCAGGGGGATGTTACAGGAGCGCTCCGCAGACAGCAGGGCGTCCGCGACAAGAGGCTGGCAGTGCTTCGTGCGTAAGCAACCACGGAGTCGGACCGCGTCGCCTTCTGTGTCCATCCAGAGCGTGGCATTCAGGCGGGTTCACGAACAGTGCGTAACCGATTAGCTCGAGTGCTTTCGCTCACTGTAAACGCCAAGGGCCTATTTTCGGCAGCGAGTCTCATTTCTCCCCACTTGCCCGTAGGGTCGGAATAAGATATAAAAAGAAACATAAAAATATGTATTGAATCGTCATCTCGCCTATCTTGGACCAGCTTCTCAGCCGGAAAGCATAGACGCGCGAAGCCTTCAGAGTGCTCCTTGCAACGTATGCAGCATGGACACGATCCCATGATCCATCGATGTATGTGCACGGCTTCCCATTCCCTTCGTACACTTTCTCGCAGAGCCCTCGAGAGAGCCAATCACCGCAATCTACGAAGGAACCTCGGCGAATGACAACCCTCGGCCTAAAACTAACACGCTGCGCTCTGATATCTAGCGCATGTTCAAGAGGTTCGCGTCGAGGTCAGTGTCACAGCGCAGATTGCACTGCCGGCTCGAAACGTTATCAGTGGCGTGATTGGTCCGAGTAATTTTGTAGCGGCTCTTGGAGCAGCCAAAAGTCGATCTTAAAGGAGCAAAAAGAACTTCTGGAGAATGAGCGCACACTTCATTTTCATTCGTAACACAGCAAATATTCTGTTAAGATTAACGTGTCGGCCTGTCAAACTAAAAGGCAATGTCTACATTTCCTTCTCACTTACGTGCACCAACCCTTTGTTAGCATCACCTGCGCAACAGGAGCGATTCCCTCAAACACAAAACAAGTTGCATGGAGAAGCAGCACCAGCCACGGTGACGAGGAGGATGACTGATGAAGGACATCGCGAACTGCTTTGAAAGGTTATCTTGAGTACTGGATCCCACCGATAAAATACAATATTGAGAGCATAAATTAATGTTTCCTTCAAGTTCGAGACGTTGTAATTAAACTGCAATTCATATATCCGATAAAAAAAAAAGCACTCATCATTTGATTATGCACGTCAATTACATTTTATGTGTAGAACTTGAAAACAAAAACGGCATGTGAACGAAACTTAAAAACAATCCCTCCGAACTCGTTATAGTTCTTCCTAAGCTTCCAGACACCGTTGGCGCAGTTTGGCGCAGCAATCACATCACTGCGTTATACGCTTAAAATTCCTAAAAATAAAATGGTCGAGGAAAAAGAAAAGAAAAAGAAGAGAAACTCTTTTTCAAGAACGAAGTGCAAGCCACGGCGGACGTCCTCGATACCAGAAAACACACTAATTAGACAACTAATTCCTTAATATTTACTAATAAAACTTTAATTGGGGAGAAGAGAAATATTTCATTTCAAATTGGAAACTTGATGGGAATCATTAAAAACCGAGAAATAAGTCTATTGGAGAAAGATTTGGGTCACGTGCTTCGCATTTCTCGATGCCGGAAGTGCATCTAACTTGGATGCACCCGCGCGTGTCAAACGTGTGGGGCTTTGCTACGTAGGAGGCGTTGACAGAACAGGGCAAGAGCCAATCACTGCCGTCTTCGGAGTGATCAGCTCTCGACAAATGACGAGGTTCAAGAACGAAACCAAAAAGACTTCCACCGAGAAACAGAATCCGGGCACAACTTCGAGCAAGTTACACGTCGTGATCGGCATCCCAGCGCAGATCCCAGCGGCTACCGACTTTCCGCCCGCGTTTAGACTACGACGTCAGAGCCTTCCCAACGGAAGTGGAGTAGACAACTCGTGCATCTCAGCTGACATGCTAACCTGGCCGAGCTACATTCCAAGTACCATTTCAAGGTGATATGAATAACTCGGCTACCCGCGATCCCGAAGGAAATTCGTGCAAGTTGACGACGTTCGAGGCTGGTGGATGCGGGAACTTGTTCGTATCCATCGTGAAGCAAAGGGTGGGGAGAGGCCGGAGCACAAGTAGCGCGAACGTGCGATCGCCGCGATGTTTCTCATTATCGCAGAATTCGAAGGGACCTCGTCAAAGTTCTACATAGGGCAGCGGAACGTGCTCATTCGAGGCGCCCATTGCAGTTCATGAAATCACAGCTCGCTCGATTAGGTGCTTCCGGGAAATGCTCGTTTCTATCGGTTCGGCACGACATAGCCGGTGACAGCTGCTCCAGGGTGGTAATGCACCGGCGAAATCCCTCATCCACAGCGAGACATCAGACGCCACAGAGACCGAGGAACCTCCAACGCGAGGCAATTACGATTATTGCACGCAGAGGCTCCTCTCTGCTGTTCGACACACCAAGGACAATGAGACGATCGTAGAGGCCCCTTTGTCTGCCTCTCCTTAACACGCGCGTTTTGGTCGCTGTAACGTGCGGTTTTACCGGTGAACAGCACTTCGTAGGCATGCTGCTTGAACCGTACGAACGTACATATATTAAGGTCAGGATGGAGATGTACATGGAAGACTGGCAGTTCGATAGGCTGCTGCGCGAGAGCTTTGCATGGTGGCGTTGCCCGCTGTAGTCGTACAACACACAAGCATCCGCACGCCGTAGGCGCACACAGAAAGAGTGGCGTGAAGCGTCTACTTCGGGCATCGGGGATCGGTAGCCGGGTGGGTTATCGCACCTCAGGTCAAAGCACGTGGAGCCAAAGCTCGCGCTGCAAAACCCGGGGAGTTCAACCCCTACCCGTTTCGATCTGAATGAGCATCGTACCGGCTGGCTACATTCCTCACGTACATCGTAAACCGGTGTCGCCGTACCTGAAAGGCAGACCGCGACTTTCCGCAAGGTTCAACACCGTAGGAGGCGGTCCGCACGCTCGAGTCGGTGCTGTGGAGGACCGGTCGCCCTTATCGCCGCCGGTAGAGCGAAGCTGGCTCGAGAGGGCAAACAGGAGCGCCGATAGACCAGGGACCACGACAGCAGCCAATTCCCCCTAGATACCGAGATCGTATATACGGCTGGATGCGTCGCCTACCGGAGGTCGGACACGAGTGCCGGCTGGCAGCCGACTGGGAGTCCGCACACCGAAGGGCGATTCGCACACTTGCGTTGAGTTCGACCGCGTGCGAGGGTTGCTATGGCAACAGCTGCGTCGGCTCCAACAAAACCGCTTTTGACCCCGTTTTGTTGGGACCGACGCAGCTGTTGCCATAGCAACGTGCCAGCTCGTTGTCAGCTTGTAAAGCGCTTTACCAGCTTGTACCAGCTTGCAGACCAGCTTGCAGCTTCGAGCGCCCTCGAGCAGCGATAATAGGGAGTTTTAGTAGATCACTCCGATAACGATACCCCGCCAGCGCCTTTGCGCATGTGTAGTATCGTTATCGGATACCGTTATCGAAGGTATACAAACAATCTACTAAACAGCGCTATATAATAGGGGCAAATGCACCGCTGCGTAGCGTTCCCACCACGGTGGGACGGGACCACGTGAAGTCGTGGCGCGCGCACAGGACCTCTTCCGAGAAGAGTCCTGCCCGGGTGGGCCACAAGCACGAGAGCACGAGGTCGCTGCTTCGAAAAGTTCTCCCGCAGACCGAGCCCTCGCACTAGAAATGCACGTCTCAAAGCCAGGCGCGCGGGCTAGCTCGCGCTCGTAGCTTTGGCTGTGGTCTCAGCTTAAGGGTGAACGTTCTTACAGTATCAGTGAGTTTTGCATTTGTCGAGTAGCATCTTCGAAAGTAATGGAACAACATTTGAAAGTACATCTTATGCCCGTGGACAACGTTGTGCGGCATTTTCGACGAGAGGAGGAGTGCGCAGCTTTAACCTTTCGTGAATGCAGCCTTCGCTGCGAGAGTGCTGCAAGAGTGGTCTCTCGTATGGTTAAAAGCGGATCAAACACGTTGGCTCGAGGATGGTCCAGCGCGGCGTCGAAGGAGCTCGGTTTTAATGGCCGCACCCCGTACCTGGAACGAGGAAACGGGCCGTTTCAACAACGGCGCAGCGCGTTTCCCGCCGTGAGCGTTCCTCGTCCGCGTAGAACCCCGAAGGGCACGCTTTCCGTCCCTGAACGCCGAGCAGGCGCTTGGACAGGGTGGCCAGCAGAGCGAGCGGCTTCTCGTAAGGAAAAGGGACCAGAATAACGAACGCCTTCTCCAACAAAAGCGGGGCACCTCGAAGAGACTCTGCGCCAATCGAGGTCGCCACCACGAGCGCCCGGTGGCCAACGCTTCGAAGGCCGGAGGAGCGCTCTCGGGAAGCCAGGCGCCGACCGGATCATTCGGCCCGAAACTGCCGCGTCACAAAACGCCGATCACATCGAGACAAAAAGGTTTTTCACGCTTCGTCGGAGCCAATTCGCATCCATCGATGGCAGTGGCCGCTTCTGCGGCATCGCATGCCAAATTAGAGGTGTTCCCGCCAAATTTAGCGGTTTTCTGCGTTAAAAACCCAGGCTAGCGTAGGTAGCTAATCTCGTACGGGAGGCACCACACGCCAATTGGGGCTGCTAACTTCCGGCTCTCTAAGCATGAACGCGGGACAATTTTGACTTCCTTTTGGGGGGAGAGAGAGAGAGAGAGAGAGAGAAACATCTTTATTGACCCTCAGTTCAGGGTGTCAAAGTGGTGTCCAGGAGGACGCCATTCAGAAGGGTGCGGATAGGTGGATCATGGGGGATGCATGGTGGCGTCTTTCGACGCCCTCAGCTTCTCTTCGATCCTTGTGATGCGGTGAAGAAGGGAGTCGAAGATGGCGGACACCTGTTGATGATTTGGGGGAGAGAGCCACTCTATCCATGTCGTGGGCCGAAGCCCGGGAGGGAGCTTGGAAAGTGTAGAGCGGATGGATGGTTGTGCATGGAGGCATTGCCAGATAGGTGTGCGTGTTGTTTGGGTACAGTGCAGAAGGGACACTTAGCTGTGCCCTGAGCACCTTGGAAGAGATGAGTATAGTGTGGGGAGGATAGCGTGTGGGTCTGTGCTCGGCGTAGAGTGCTGGCCTGTTGTCGGGACAGTGTGGGAGGCGGTGGTACGAGGGCCACTCTGGATTCGCGGAGTTGTCGGAGTGACTTTTTGGGGAGAAATTACCCGCGTGACTTCCGACTGAATACCTTTGTGTTGTGCCTCGACATTCGTTTCGTTCGGTTTCTCGCGTATCGTTCAGAAGCATAGGCGTAGACTACAGAGAGGGGGGGGGGGGGGGGTGGGGGGGGCATCGGGGCTGTGTCCCTCCTGGTGAGATCCGGGGTGGGGGGGGGGGGGGGGGGGCAGAGCCTCCCTTCTTCCCCCGGGCCATGATTTTTACCGAGACGCTGCTTACGTGCCATGTAACGAGCGTCTGTAAAACTCCCTGACTATACATACCTGCTTGACCAAAGTGTTTGCTTGCTTGAGCCTCTGTTCGTTTGAACACTGTTTTGTGCGTTGTCTTGTTAATGAGCGCTGAGTCTCTGTTGAGTACGAACACTCTTTTGTGCGTTGTCTTGTTAATGAGCGTTTGACCTGATATTCTGCAGCCGCAGGCTTTATTTCCATGTATTAAAAGAAAAGACTCGTGGCCGAGCGGATTACAGCTTCAGAAGCACATGGGCCTGGGTTCTACACCCACAGCTTCGCAGCTGGCACAAGCATTTTGTTTTTCAGATTTGTGCTCGCCGGCGCATGCGCCGTGGTACCGGCGATGAACACACGGCTACGCTTGCACGGTGATTGACATTGACACACAGCGACGGACACATAGCGATATACATACGCTGTAAAATGTACCCCCTAAAATAAGCTACTGATAATTGCCGGTGTAAAAAAATTGCGCGGAAAAGCACCCCGCACCCCCCCCCCCCCCCCCCCCCCCCCTGCCCCCGGGAAAATGGAAAGTCTACGCCGCTGTTCAGAAGTATAAAGTTTACCTCTTGTTTCACTATTTCTTTCGTTCAACCATTATGTGACCTACAAAGAAACGTAAGCAGTGACAGAGTGCAGGAGAGCTAATAATGAATCGACATCTTGTAGACCCTGAGATGGGGTCTACAAAGGTCTCCAAGATGTCGAAAGAAATGTGTTCCATTTCACAATTAGGTTTCACTCCATTACTTCCGTCACTTCAAAATAAATCTGATACATTCGATACATGAGTTTCATTTCACTTGACTCGGCATGTAGACGGCCTACAACTTGCGGCCGTGTCGTATACACAACCTACACGGCTGTTGTTGTTGCTGTTGTTTCCTAAAAATATAAGTTTTATTGGTTTCTTTGCGTTTATCAAATGTAAATAGCTTAATTTCTGTGGTAAGCTAGAGTCGCGGGGTCATTGGTCGCGCCCGTCCCGCCTCCTGCAAGAGCGACAGTCGCTTCTCCCGCAATACTCGCGAGTCCAAAACACGAGATGGTTGCGATACTCTGCTCCACCTGTCTGTCGTCTCGTCCGTTATTTTATTTCCCCGTCACTCAGGGGTGAGATGATGATCCTAGAGTAACTGCATGGATATTACGAAGCCTATTATAATTCCGCCTCCCTGCAATCAGTGCCATCTCGGGATGGGAGGGGCACTGAGGAAAACAGACAAAGAGTTGCACAGACAGCACGGGAGTCACGTGGCCTCCTGACCCCTTGGAAGTGATGTGGACGGTTGTGCAGAAGTAACTGGACGCGCGGCCCATGGGCGAGCAAAAACACCCAAATGGAGAACCTGCCCAGCGGGGAAGGACAAGCTGAGCCCATTTCTTCGGGGGCCAGCAGCATTCCTCCAGCGCCCTTTTCTCGAGCTTTGCAGGGCAATTGAGACATCCTGCTTTTGTTGCCTTCGCTCAACTTCTTGGGGGTCTCTCATCCTGCCACCAGGAAAGGCAAAAGAACGGAACCGGAGGCCCCAAAGAGCCCAATGCTTCCTCAGCGACGCCGAGAAAAAGAGACTCTTTCACATTTCACGGCAGTCAAGTGGAACGCCATGAGGATCTTCCAAAAAATACCGAAAAAATAAAAAAAAAACTTAATAATGAGGCACGACGAGCAGAGCTGTGAAACCTCATCGCAAAGCACATCGCGCCGTGTTTCAGAAGAAACCAGTTGAAAATGGCTCCGTCTCTCACTCTTACATAACATTTAGACTTTCCTCCTTACGTGTCTCAAAAAAGACATAATTAGAAAAACAATACAAAAAAAAACTCCCACTGAGATGCAGGACGGGTGTCTCAAAATATGTTTTTTTAACAACAATAATAATGAAGCGAATGTAAGGGCGCAAACGAGCTGGTTTCGATGGAACGTGACATAAACACCTAGACTGCAGGCCAAAAACCACACGGACCCTAAAAGGTCTCGAACACAGCTGCTGTGTTCGAGGCCTTCTCAGGGTTTATCTCATGTTCAATAATACTAATTTTATTTGCAATCGATTATAATGAAGACTCCGAGGTTTTTTTACCCGAAATTCTGAGTTATTTTTGTTTCATTCCAAAATCTCCGACATTCGGAGCTGAATTTCCGAGTGTTTCCTACGAAAAATAAATAAATAATATTCGGCTGCAAACGTATGCTAGATAAAGAAAAATAAAACGCGCTTATATCAATTAATATTTTTTCAGCTGGATCATGGTTTTGGTGCCAATGCAACACTAATTTGTCCCATGGCAAAAGACGCACACCATGTGTGGCTTCGATAAACCTTCAAAATAAACTCCTCGAGGTAGTCGCTGGGAAGCACGCATTCATCCCATTCTATTCCACGCTACCCTGCGGCCGCACGAGGTGGAGTGGCAAAGGATGTAATAGGGAAGTTTCAACTGCCCCTCTTCACAATTTTACGCAATTTCTATGGTCCACAGCTTTCTCTGTTACAAAAACACAACCTCTCCATCCACTTAAAAAGTGCCTTTTTTTTTTTTTTTAGTTTGGTTGGGACATGCAAGAAATACATTTTAAGCGAAAAAAAATTTTTAGAGCAAAATTGACGGCGAGAGATTTATTTGACAAATTCTACGCGCGAAGTCCATGACGTTTACTGGTCATTCCGGAATGACCATCTCCTCCACGCGCCCGAAATGTTCAGAGAGAAAACAAGTGGAAAAGAGGGGACTGCGGACTAAATCGCGTCTAAACATTTTTTTTTTTTTTCACGTAAAATTTATTTTTTGACACGCGTGGTCCCAACCAGACTGTTTAAAAAAAAAGAAAAGACTTGTTTTTTTTTCTTATTAGGGGCCCTTCAAAACACAAATAGTATGGCCCAACTGGAAACCAATACAGAGGCTTTTGTCGTGACCCGAAAGTACAATAACATGTCGTCTTGAACTTTGACGAGATCAACGGTAAGACCTTTTCTAACAGTGATCCGAGATTTGGAAGATAACTTACGATAAGGAAAGCGGGACATTTAAGACAAACAGACAAGACAGGCTTCGAAAGCCTGTCTTGTCTGTTTGTCTTAAATGTCCCTCTTTCCTTATGTAAATTAATAACCAACGCGCTCAACCATCTACATAGAAGAAAACCACAGACCCTGTGCGCATTGTAAATATCGTCTTTATTTAGCTGTTTTTTTTTTTGTTTTGTTTTGTTTTTTGAGCGGAAGAGAAAAAAAAAAAGGGGGGGGGGGGGGTTGGCACATTGAAATGTAGAGTTTATCGAGTAAATCCGAATTGAACAAAATTTTACCGGCTGGTGCTTTTCGGATTTCTCCGAAAACACGGAACCCTACTTCCATCCCTACCCGCTCGATGTTCCGCGCTTGAAGATCGACGGTGCAACGTGGTCCATCATGGGCCGCTATAGCGTCGTCCAGCCCGCGCTACGTCGACATTTTGAGATTGACGTGTACATGTACTTGCTGTGATCTGTGCAACTTTTTGTGTGATTTTTTTTTTTGTTCGATCAACGCATTTGCAGTTTTGGGGGGTTACAAAAATGGGGTTGATAATCTTTTCTATTTTAATATTGAATTTGTGCCTTCGATGACCCACGCCTTTGGATATATTTGGTACACATACGTTTGAACGCATTTTTGAACGCCACATGACCAGGAAAAAAAAAGTGAGCGCTACTGAAACCGGCTATTCTCATCTAAATGTTTTCGGGAAAAAAAGAATTTCCAGTTTTAATTAACAAACTTCGGCGACCAAAATACTCTGTCTGCGTCCCTTTAAGGAGGAACGGAACCGAAATGTTTTGAACTTATTTCTTTGTTTATATGTGGTCTATGTCGGGCCGGCAGCCCAGAAACACTAGTTTAGACTAGTGTTTCTGGGCTGGAGGCAGAGAAGTCGAGAAAACCAATTTTAAAACGAATGAACAGATTTCAAAAGTGCGTCTGGTGGCCGTCTGTGAAGATCCGTTGGTATGCCGTCACGTCGTTAGTTCCTATGAAGCAGCGCCAGTTGTTGGCAGTACGAATCGCTCGTGGAGGTACTTAGTCCTGAATGTGACAGCTACAAGCACGAGCTAGCTCGCGCTCGTTCTGCGGAAGAACCCTTCAAAGCAGCGACCTCGAGCTCTCGCCCTCGGATATTACTACTGCGCAAGGTTGTCACGCGTTGACGCCACCAAGCAGCAAGGCTCGCACTACAGTACCCTTGACCGTGCATGAACTATTGACGTCACGAGCGCGTTACACATTGCGCTTCTCGATGGCCGACTTTGAAGCGAGGGGCAGAGACCTCGTGCTCACGTCATTCCGTTTCCGTACACCTTTAAGGTCCTTTCTCATGACGGTACAATTTTCATAGGGAATTGTAGTAAGAGTACCGTTTTTCTCCTCCGCTACGGTATCCGTGACGAAAACGTCGCACATGCGCGCCGCCAGCCTTATCTGCCTAGTTCAGGTCTTGTGGCGGATTACGGAGCGCTATCCGGTGCTTAGCGGCTGCGGAAACGGTCTACTACAGTTCCCCAATATCTGAATCGTTGTGTAATACCTGGGTATGAGAATAACGTCACTTGCCCCGTTGAATTCTAGCAAGGGGCGGCGAAGGGGGGGGGGGGGGGGGACTGACGTCACGGTACCACGTGACATCAGGACTCTGTGTATGCTAACGGCTTTACTCTTTATAACGGGCGGTAGCTCGCGCAACCTAGCCAAGAAACCTAAAAGTATGATTCCTGCCCTTGATGTCATGGGACATCAAGTTCCCCGCTAATGTAGCGGGGTGTCGGACGTCACTTTCATATCGTGGAGGACGGAGGAATGGACATTTTCTGAGATTAGAGGGTTCAGTTCAAAAGCATCTCACGCTTTAATACATTCCTCGTTTTTAAGTTTATCGCCCCCTTTTAGAGACCACTGTACCTGAGCCAAGACGGCCAAGCCTGGCCACGCGGCGGGGTGCGCAACTAGCGCATCTATCGAAGGATGAAAGAACCAAAAAGTTCGGGAACCTCCCCTCGCTGACCTCCTCGCTCAATGTATTTCAAAGCCCCCTCTCCTCCCCGAGGTCGTTCGAAATAAAGACAAACACCTTCGCTCTTCTCCGAAGCCACCCAAATGTCGTCGCAGAGGAGCCCCAAACCGCCCGCGAGCTTTTCAGGCGGGAGCCGAGAACCTTTTGGTCCGTCAACGGAACCCGCCTGAGCGCCACGCGTTGCACCAATAGTTGCACGCGCGCGAGAGAGGAAGGGAAGCCTGACCTGCAGTTGTCCGGCAGACCCGGTCCGCACCCGCGGCGCCGCTGTTATCCATGTCGAGTAATCCGAAACACAGGTTCTTCATGAAGCGCTAGGACGGATCGTCCGGACCACAGCCAGCCGAACGGTCGGTGCCGACGGGCGCCGCATTCCAACGACGGGTGACACCAACACCACGCACGCACACCGGCACGACAACGGCAACAACAGTGAGCAGCAGCTCGCTCGGCGCGCCGGCTGGACCCACTCCGAAAGCGGCGGACGGAGCCCGCTCGCCTGGAAACACTGGGCCACCCAAACGAGTTTTTTGGCCAATCGGGACCCGTGGAACCCGGAGATGCCGATGAGGAATCCGGGGAAGGGAGGCGACGTTTTTGAATGCTCGCTTCATGCTTTGGCCACTTTCCCCGTATTTGATCCGCCGTTGCCAGCGACGCGTTTTCTTTCTTTACCTTCGTTTATTAGTCGCGGGACATTTTCTCGATCGCCGCAGACGGTAGAGCTTGTTTTGCGGATCGCGTCGTCTCGGATTTCGGTTAGGTCTCGTCAAAGTGCGTTTTTCTTGCTTATGCCTGCGCCTGGAATGTCGTCTGATTACAGGAAGAGAGGGAGAGAGATGAAAAAGACTCGATTGTTTTGGTTTGGGCTTCTCTTCGCCTTTGCTTTCCGACATTCCAACCCCGGGGAGCTTGTCGCAGAAGGGCGACACCTGGGAAACCGGAAGCACCACTTTCCGAGAAATTCTCGACAAGGAAAATAGGAAACAAACATCTAGCCAGCTAATTTCGTTATCGGCGGGCGTACAGCGTCCCATGCCCATCCCCAGGAGGTCGCCGAAACGCCCATACGCTGCTCTTACCTGGGGCGCGCGTAGGAGAGGCCTGCTAATAAATAAATCGAGCAATGCCACCGAGTAGCTGACCCTCTTGGACATTCGTCGTTCTGCTTCCACGATTGGCCCTAACTATGACGTCTCGAATATTCTACGTGCATTCGTGAAATAAGACAGACTTTCAATTTTGACGGTATAATTTAAAGGGACAGGGTACTTACGCATGCCCATGTTTTTACTTGAAAATTGACATGACCTACGACTGCCCAACCAGCCGACTCCTCTTACCAAGACCCTCTCTCGTGTCTCCCAGATTTGCCCCGACATCGCTATTCTCCTCCCCGAAGACTAACCCGTCACTCAAGATTCCTACAAAAGCAGCTTCCTTCTCTGTCTCGGTCAA
>JABSTQ010002530.1:0-20617 GCA_013358835.2 Ixodes persulcatus | reverse complement strand
ACCGCACTCACCATCAATCGGCAAGTTTCGAGAGAAACGAACTCGCGGTGCGTCTATAGGCGTCGTTGGAAGAGACTGTGGCATCAGTTTCACAAAGTTCGCGAATCTTTTCGAGCGCCTCAATGCACTGCAATCCCCCCCATGCTCATGTAGTTGAAGTAGCCACCAATGACTCGGGTGGATTTCGAGTTTCTGGCATCGTCCGAAAATTAAAAAAAAAAACAAGTTGAAACTTCGAACGCATTTTTTCTCATCCACTTTTTTTGCAGAATTCTTGTTTTAGGAAAGCTATCGTTTGACATTCTGATACAGAGGGACATCATTCAAGGTTTTCTGGGACTGAAATTTTCTGGGGAACAAGATAGACTACTTTCACAGCTAAAATCTACTCCTTCATAAAAAAAAAAAAAAAAAAAGTTTTTTGAAACACAAAATTTTTACATTTTTTCTTTTAAGTTTGTGTTTCCTTAGCCTATCATTAACGCACCTACCGGTCTGACCTATATACTTTTTTCGCATGATAAGGGATCTATACCGCCTTACAAAAAGGATCTGTCATCCTACATAAAACAAACTTAGTATTTATGTAGATGACAGATCCTTTTCGTAAGGCTCCTTCTGGCTGTGCGGTGAAACACAGGAATCCCATCGTTGAATGTGCGGAGGAAGTAGTGTATCAGATCCCTTTATCATGCGGAAAAAAGTAATAGGTCAGAACGGTAGGTGCGTTAATGATAGCTAAGGGAACACAAACTTAAAGTAGGAAATTATCGGGACGGTCATCTGTCTGATCATTGTCAAAGCTGCATGTGTGCCGTTGTTTTCCGAGTGCAAGATTCTGCGAGGCGCAAGGAAAACTGTGAGGGAGATAGTCGAGGCAGATGAGATTAAGAAGGGTTGGGCAGCTGTGTCCCCAGCCTCAATTGATCTACTTGACAAGGAATGTGCCTTCCTCATGACGCGGCCTGGCATCGGGTTGGCTAGTGATGGGCGATATCAGAAACTCTGATGGTATCAAGTGTCGTTTCATGTAATAAAATCAGTAGTTAGTAGTGCACTGTGGTGTCTGATTCTCGTCCTTTTGTCCTTTTTTTGAGCGCTAAAATGTATTCCAAGTTCCAAAACCAACTGGCCCAACAATCTACTCTATGAAGCACCCCTCAGTCAATTTTGTGGCGTATTGTAGTTAATTAGAGAAAATGGTCACAGAACCCTACATTCTTGCATCACTGGAAAGTATGAAAACAAATGCTAACGGTAACTTTTAGTGAAAGCCAACTTTAAATGTCAGGCAAAGCTGTAAAACAAAAAAATGTTGCTAAACCTTTTTTTCTTTTATTTTTTATATATATATTGGCAATCTTGGCTTGCTCACTTTCAAGATAGCCATGGGATAAATTAGTCATACCCCTTCTATCATTATGCTGCGAACAGTCTTGCTTGTCTTATAATACAATTACAGATAACCTGCTCCTCAGCCTTCCCATGCTTTCAAATAGTACTAGTTTGTTTCCACATACGGTTCACAATAGAATCGTCTACCCTCCAATATTGTTTTAGTGCTTTTGGATACTTGCTTTTAGAGCGCACTCTTAGGCGCACCTTTTCCGCTTGAGCGGAGTCGCGTTGCCGTCACCATCGCCGTCAGCATAACCGCGCGGTGCATTGGGACGCGTGACGTCACTGATGACGTCATCGGCATCCGCATCGTCATCATCACTGATGACGTCATCCGCATCGTCAACGTGACCCCCCCCCCCCCCCCCCCCCCCAGGTCACTTGACCCACCCCCCCAGTACCCTTCCCTCCTCCTCCTCAGAGCTGCGCTCTAATTCGGATTACAGGGATTGTAAACGGCTTTTCACTTTTTTTTAAGAATCTGTAAAGCTTAAAAAAAACACCCCATATATATATATTTACAACGCCACCAAACTGCAGAATATCCTGTTTTTAAGGACATGCACAGAACTCACATCACAAACAAAAAGGAGGGTTATTAAATAAACCCATTAGCTGAGCTAGACACATCTGCCCCTGTTCCTTTTCCCACCTCTGTAAGATGTTTCCTCCACCTGTCCCAGTCTCGGGTTAATTTCATTGTGGTTACCTTCGACACTAAGTTCCTAACAAAACGTCGGCTGCACATCTGAAGCTTCCTTGACATTGTTTCATATGTTCCAGTTGTTGCGAGCAATTTATGTTAATAACAGTTCAAGAAAAAGATTGGAAGCTCCTCTCTTTTCTTTTTGAAGAATGAGATACTAGAAAATGTTGAGAAACTGAAGCGTGGGCCGAAATCACGTGATATAGGGCTTCTAAAGAAATATTTATTCACTTAACACTGACAAACATCTTTCCAGAATATCATGGGATGTAATAGTGAATTTTTTCAATGTTGTTAAACCAAAGTGATTACGTTTTTCTCTCCAATGTTATTATGAACGGCTTCCCCGATAGTTGAGTTCATTAATGATCCTACATTTTTGTGTCTGTATTTGTACATATATTTGCACGTATATGCAGAAGCATTTTTGTTGAATGAATGTTACCTTTACCCCTCCTCTGATAATGCCCTCTGGGTATTGCGGTAAACTGGAGAAATAATATCTTTTCGCGAGTCATAATAGATTTAAAAGAGGTTTACCTCACTGACAAAGTGAGGCTAGATAGAACAAGTTTGTTTGTGTATTCACTACTACCTGCCACATGTCGAGCACCCCGGTGAGCAATCGCACAGTGCTGGACAAATTAAGCAGCTGTAGTGTAAACCAGCCTCGCCATATCTCAAAGTCAAACTGCTGTCTTAACACTCGGTCTGAATTATTTTCTTTTAAGTCCTCCAGCAGAACACTTTTCCCACATCTTGGTAACTTCACTCATAACTATAGCTATTTCTGTTGACATTTTTTCCATATTTTTACTATTTTAATTGCTATTGTCATACTTCTTCCTCGATGCCTTTTCTTTCTACCCTATGCACTCCGAGGTGTTTTGAGACACTAAAAATATCAACAGAAAAATTACTTATACAAGGTGACAAAGAACCAAATATGTTCAACTGCGATTATGCAAGCGATATGCCGTCATTACAATCAGGAGACCTTAGTACAATTTCAAATGTAGCATATTTTGTCCTAAAAGCTCCTAAAATCAAGCATATAAAAAAAATCTTTCATCGGGACTTTTAGAACTTGCTAGGTTACTGTCGCTATTACAGTGCAGACAAGAAAAAGTGACGAAAGCAAAAAGTGGTTCTTACTATCTTAATGGCTGGTCGTCGTTCCTTGTCGAGTAATTGGAGGCCACATTTAGCACCAGGTAAATCACCACAATCATGCTGCTCACTATGAAGACAATGATTTCGTAAAACCTCTCCTTCAGGATGCCATGCACAATATAAAAAAAACAAAACCTGCAATAAACAAGGAAGAGTGGGAGGGGGTTCAGATTTGATTATTCAAAAATACTCGCAAAAAATCTAAAACGCTGGTTCACACATTCGTGTTTGAGTGCAGTTGACTGCGTCGCAACCACCTGAGATCGCGAGAGGAAACACTGGCACGCTGGAGCCATCTGTCGGAAAGCCCCGGAACCCTTCATATCTGCATACAACTGGACCGATGGTCTTCCAGTATTTGCAAGATCAAAACTATGCACTCTCTACGAGAAATGTTGCTTAAAACAGTGTCCTAACCATTTCAAACACACTGCGAAAGAAGGATGCGTAAAATGCGTGCAGATCGGGCGTGTTCTAAGGTCACCCGACAGACGGCGCCAGTGCGTTCTTTCGTAGTGAGCATCACGAGCAATCGCCACCCAGTCGACGACACTCAAATGCAGATTTGCGGACCAGTCTTTTATTCACCCCCCAGGAAAAGACTAAGCCCGTCCAGACAGAATACTTCAAAAAATCGTGAGGCGACACGACTGTGACGTAAGTCGTATGGCGGTCCGCTTCCGTCCTTTTTTTTTTTTTGCCGGAGAAAAGTTTTTCCGTCACATTTTGCCAGTGTCCTCCACGGAGGCCTTGAGCACTGCTCAAGACCTCCGCTGCTCTTCAGGTTCCGAAAACGGGAAACGGAAGGGCTGTGTTCAAAATCTTGCCCAAATAAATCCGAGCTACTGCGGCGGGGTCGTGTCACATGATAGCACAGATAGAGCGACGCCTGGTGCGGGTAGGTTTTTGATGCAAAGGTACCAAACCCTTACCCTGGAGTAGGATAGAGTAAATTTTGGAACACGACCAAGATAGGAGGGACCCGCAAAACAAATGGACAGCATTGCAGGTGGCATGTGACGCCAAGTCTGACGAGCACCGAGCATCGAAAAGCACAGGAAGCGAGAAGAAAAATTGTGATGTTTGCTTGGTGCATGTTCAAACAGACATCGGATTGCCGAACTGCCGGACGCTTCCAATTCCACATTTTTGAAGTAGTGTGTTGCCTCACGATTTCTGAAGGGTCCTGTTTGTACAGGCTTTTACAGGCTGGAAGTGAAAGGAATTTCGAACAGTTCGCAACACGTGAGAAGTCCTCCAAGGACTGTTTTTTAGACATTGAGGTGTTTCACGATCTGACAGTTCATTAATACAGCTCATCATCACAGACTCGGGAAAATGCTGTCCAAACTTGAAGGAATTTCACATTGAGGATCCTCGAGGATACAAACTACACATGGTAGGACCACATCACAGCTGGCATATGAAGTGCAATTCAATGCTCAAAATATGCCATTCCACTAGAACTAGCACACCACTTGCCCAGAAGAAAAAAAAAAAAAATGGCAACAATTTTTTTTTTTTTTTTTTTTACATATTGAGAGGGCTAATGCGATCCGCTGAGGCGCCATACTTACATGCAGTGTAAAATAGCATAATCGCAAAATGTGTAGTCATCGGTGCTCGGCGACAGTGTCATGATCGCTCTATGGTGAAGCCCAGTGGACACCAGCAGGCTTAGCGTCGAAACCCCAAAGAAGAGCCATTCTTTCCTGGAAACGTCCCTCAGGTGCTTTGCCTGTCGAGAGAGGAACAAGGATGCGAGAGAAGCCACAGCATCAATTAAGTGTCAAGCATACTCCGTTCGAAGATTGCGAGTCAGAGTTCAAATGCTATCTCCCACACCAATGCAAGAGCCTTGGAAGTGCTTGCCCATACAATCTCGTCCCTCCCTGCAAACCTAAGATTTGGTGAACCAAATTCACGCTTGCTAGAATGGTTTTGGTCAGAAATGCACGTGCAAATGCCCTTTTATAGCCTCGGGGCAATCAAGTATAATGCGGCACGTCACGCCATCTAGCTCAAAATATTTCCAACACTGGAAAGGTCTTTTCGCCAGCCTGCTTGCACGTGGGCCAGTCCATGCTTCACTTTTAAGGTTCTGAATCGAGAGTTTTTGGCCTTTTATTTTTAACATTGCTACCAGCTTCCGCAGAAGAGCAAACGCTAAATCTGTAGTACTGTTGCATACCGAAATGTCGCAACCCCGAAAACTTAGCAGGTTCCCATCGAGGCCATGGGTAATACCACGCCGTCGGCAATGAATAAATGCCATAGAGAGTATAAAATAAGCATTCCATCCACATTACACGACTGGAGAGCGATTTATAAATGCCTTACTTGACTAATATTTGATATTACGCGCTCGAAGCTATGATGTCTTTGCATTCGGATGAGGTGGCTCCCTAGAGTAAGATCAATCACTCAAAATCCTCACTGCTCTCTGGTCCGTGGACACACCTTGTTCGAACAACGTTTTGTGGACATTTCTGCAGTTAGAGCGTAGTCACCGGAGAGAGTGTTTTCTCTGCTTTGCCAGCCACAGAGCAGACTGTCTTTTGCGTCTTTAGCGTGATCACGGAGCTGCTCAAGATAGCTGCTCTATTTTGATCCTTGTCTACAATTCTGCCTTCATCCCCCCTTGAAAAAAAAAAAAAAAAAACAAAGTCTACTCAAGAAATAAAAATGTATGTACCTAAAACAAAAGGTTGGTTATCCATGCGGCGTTTACTTGTGTTTTATGCGAGGGACCAGCATATTCTATCTGCCTATCTGCCTAGCCTTGCAAGCCACCCAGAGTACCTGAAGTTTCGCTAATAAAGATGAATGAATGAATGGATGAATATTCAATCGAGGAGGACGAGCATAACCTTGCGACGAGCAAGTGCTTACAACACCGTCCAAACTACAAGCAGTTTGCACGCAAAACATTCCTCTGACACTACAGTAGTCTTACACACGACGACAAGGGGTTCAGGAAACAAGATGGTCCCCAAACTCAGGTCGCTATTCATGCAGAAAGGGTTCACTTAAAAAAAAAAAAAAAAAGAATAGTGCAGTGTGCCATCAGTAATCTAGATGGCGCCTAGTTTATAGTGTGTGTTGTTAGAATAAGATGGTGCCACGTGCTTGACAGCAGCATGCACTGTCTCTGGATGCATGTACATATTGTAAATAGAACCAGTCTCGATCGAAACTCCGAGCTGGCGTGACGTGTCTTCCTTTACCCGTGTGCCCGCTTGGTTCCGGGCAACCGACCATCTCGCATCCCACGCGCCACGCAATGCAAGCCTTTCAGTATCTTTACAGGCCTTCCGAGGCACTGTCTTTGTCGTAGCTTTCATGTCTCTCTCTCCCCCCCCTTTCATAGTGGCCCTCCACGACCATTACATATTGGCGACGAGGTCTTTTCTTTCATTTTCGCCTCTCGTGAGCTTTTAATCAGACTCTGTACCGGCATGTATAGTTTTCTTTTGTGTGTTAGTTAATATTGTAGCGTTCGAAACGTGGGGTCCTTTTGAATATTTGCATCCATCACATCTTTTCCGTATGAAATGTAGTACATGAAAATTCTGTCGACGCACAGCGACACTCGTTCCATTTCGAATGTCAGTAGGGTTAGGCGTAACGCGTTCAAATGGTTCTTTTCGTTTTACACGTGCAGTGCACACAGCACGGAAGCATCCATCTCTTTTCTATAACTCAGGAAACTGCCCTTGTTTTCATTTGGGGTGAAATTTTTAATATTTTAGTCAATCTTTGAAACATTGTCTCGCAACGGTAAGAGGATGGCGACGGCTTCCTTACCGACGCCACCAGCATTTCTTCCCACACCAGGCGCCTCTGCGGGGGAAGAAACGTCGTTTTTCAATTATCTTGGGGCCATGGAGGCCGATGAAAGCTCTCCGAAGCGCAAGCGCGCACTACTGTGGTCGTCGCTTGGCTTGTAAGGCCCCAACAAATAGTTTTCTACATTTCCTTCAACAGTCCCCACCAGCAGTGCGGCTGTTTCTGAATTTGACGAGCTCGTAGCGGCACTTGATGAGCATTTTGCTGCCAAAGCTAATTTTGTCGTCGAACGCAGGCTATTTCTCACCCGCGTCCAGTCCCCGGGAGAGAGCGTCCTCGACTACCTTAGTGCACTCAGGCAACTCAATTCTTTTTGTGATTTTGGAGAGTCCCTTGAAAACTGAATTGCGGAAGTCTTTTTGGCCGGATTAACCTCATCGGAGGTTCAAGATTGGGTAATCCGAGAGTTTGCGGAAGCTGGACAACCTAGCCTGGAACATGTTGTGTTCCTAGCACAGCAGTTCGAACAGGCGTCTCGAGAAGATTGCGATCGGTACTGCCAATTTTCCTCCAGCTTTCCGCATTCTGGAACGCCGCACGACGTTCAGATCGTACAAGGGGCTTCCATTCGGCATGAACAAGATGACCGACGTTCGAATTCGAACACCCAAGATCAAAATGAAGAGCGGTGGCATGCCGTTTCCTCCTCTCCCGCAAATGTTTCCTTCTCGCCGCGTCACCAGTCGTGCGCACATACCCGCGCTTTCGTGAGCCGAACGCCGCGTGATGCTCCGCCGGGCGGGCGCGCTCTTGGGCGTGGGGCAGAATCAAATCAGTTCTGCGGTCGTCGACCCCATTCATGTGAGGAATGTCCTGCTTCAGGAATGTCTTGTTTTTCTTGCGGCAAACTAGGTCATTTTTCAAATGTTTGCCGGAGTTCTCTCCTATCGTCGTCAGCTGGCTTTTCCGCCGTGACGTGGTCGTGCCGCCGGTCACAAGTACCAACGGCTTGGAGTTGGCCATAACCAGACACCCAGCCATGGAATCATGACATTTCCTGACGAGGAGGAGCAGCAGCGAAACGTTTGCGCCGTCGGATCACCGGAAGTCCTTTCAAAAGGACGCACTGACTGGCGCCCACGGAATTTCACCGCAGATGTTCAGGTGAATGGATTCCAATTGCCTTTACTCATTGACACTGGCTCTGAGGTCTCAATTCTGTCTGAAAACATGCTTAACAAGATCAACCCCAAGCAGCAAATTCGGCTAAAGAAACCACCGCGCACTCTTGTGCACTACCTCAGAGGTTCTATTCCAGTCATGGGATGTTTTCAGACCAAAGTCGGCTTCAAAGAGCGATCTGCCGATATACTTTTCTATGTTGTTCGAAATAGCCGATACCTGCTGGGGACAGATGCTGTGCATGGACTTCGTCTCATTTTGTCGGGTGTTCCACTCAAATATTTCCATGTCAATTCAGCTGACTCTCGCGCAGCCATCCCGGGCCATGTAAAGTCGGCCGGAGTCCTTGTGTGCGGCGGAGCCCAGTACTCTGCCAAAACCTTCAAGTGCTCCCCGCAAGCGCACCCGAACATCGTCACCTGTTTTTAGCCATCAGCCGTCCACCTCATCCTCATATTACTCAAGCAAAGGCGTCTTCCGAGACCAACCTTCAAGCGATCCGTGTGCGTCGCAACAGAGTCCACATTCAATGCCGGTGAGAGATGTTTCTAAACTTCCTTGTGGCTTTGAAGAATTCTATGATCTTTTTTCACCCGAATTGGAATTAGTCAAAAATCAAACCCACACTGTCACTGTCCGGCACCAAGTTCTGCCGGTACATGCCAAACTTTGCCGGTTACCGATCACTTTGTGTGATGCTGTTACTGCAAAAATCCAAAAGCTCGAGCGCCAAGGCATTATTGAGCGCGCAAACGCATCAGAATGGGTATCCCCCATCGTAGTAGTCAAAGAGAAAGACTGTGGAATTCATACGTGTGTCGATCTGAGGGCGCCGAACCAGGCAGTCGTAATAGACTCTTTTCCGCTCCCCCACATCGACAAGCTCCTGAACTCTCTCAGTGGAGCATCTCATTTTTCAAAGTTGGATTGATTGATTGCGTTTTAATGGCGCAAAAGCATATAAGGCTATAGAGTGCCAAAGTCTGACTATTTTATAAATGGTTTCTAGAGAAGAAAGACTGCTCTAGTGGCCAGTGATAGAATAAAAGGATGGACATGAATTTGTATATAAATAATGTGGATGAAATATTTAAAAATTGCAAAGCAAGTTTAAAGTCGACATAAAAGTCCAGTGCTTTTTAGGAATTTAAAAACATTTGTATGATTTATAAAAGGTTCATCTCCAAGCAAAAGAGCAAGGTGTAAAGGCATCTGTGCTGAATAAAACTGGGCGAAGTAGAATTGGCGGTATCTGTGATATGCGGGGCACTCAAGAAGGATATGCACTACAGTCAATGGTTCTGAACAGTGTTCACATGCAGATGGATCCTCTCGGCGAAGCAGATACCCATGTGTTAGATGTGTGTGGCCAATTCTTAACCGACAAAGGATTACCTCGAAAAAACGGCCCCTATGACGGGCACTCGCCCACTCCTGCAGCATCGGCTTCACAACATAGAGTTTGTTGTTGGTTTCGCGGGACCATTCTTCTTGCCATTTACACTTGATACTTTTCTTTATGGTCACTTTGTAGTCTTGGCAGCGTATGTCGTAAATATCAACCTTCCTTGTAGCACATGTGGAAGCGGCACGATCAGCAGCTTCATTGCCGGGAATACCAACGTGACTCGGCACCCAGCAAAAGACTACCTACAAAGTTGGACCTTGCATCTGCATATCACCAGGTCCGTCTTGACCCGAAGAGCTGTGATTTAACTGCGTTTATCACCCATGAAGGACTTTTTCGTTTTAAACGAGTTGGTTTCTGTCTGGGATCTGCGCCAGCGACCTCCCAACAGGTCATGTCCAAAATCTTGAAACACTATCCAGGGGTCCAGTTCTATCTGGACGATGTAATCCTCTATGGATCGTCTCAGAAAGAGCATGATAACAATCTCCGTCATGTCCTCAGATGTATCAAAGAGGCCGGCATGAAACTCAACAAGAAAGCAGTTTTCAATGTGTCCAAACTTTCTTTTCTTGGCCATCGTCTGTCTGCGGAGGGCCTAGCACCCCTTCCGTCGAAGATAGACGCGGTCCTGAATTTTCTAGTTCCATCAGAACCTTTTCAGTTGAAGGCCTTCCTAGGTCTAGTTGAATATTACAGTATGTTTGTCCCGCACTGTGCTACCCTCATAGAACCCCTTCGGAGGCTTTTATGTAAAGGAGAATCTTTTGTCTGGTCATCTGACGTGGAGGCCAGTTTTCGAAGTGTAAAGTCCTGTCTTCAACAAGCACCCAATCTCGCTATGTTCGACCCCACTCTTCCAGTCGTCGTCTCGACCGACGCATCAACTACGGGCTAGGAGCTGTTCTCCAGCAACAGCATGCAAAGCAGCTAAAGACTGTTGCTTTCACTTCACGCTCGCTTACTAAAGCAGAGCGAGCGGAAAGATGACGGAACCACATGGAATGCAGCCAAGATTACACATACAACATTGAAACCTCCACAACATCAGTCTTTGTGGCTTATGGATGACAATATTTTCCTCACACCGACCAATTCGGTTCCAGCTATAAGTCTGGGCCACGTGCCCACCTGAGGGTCCGACACCTACAACTCAGCGTGCTGCGGCCCCCAGTGTCACTACTGTTTTTGCGGCCCCTGCTGCCGTTCCTGTTCTTGCGGCCCCTGATGCCGTTCCTGTCCTGACAGCCAAAGATGTCGTCCACCCCGCGGTGGCTCCCGGTGCCACCAATGTTACTGTGGCACCGGGTCCTGGCCATGTTCCTGTGGTGCATGGCGTCGTCCACCGTCCTGCGGCCCCTGGCACCGTCCAAGTTTCTGTGATGCCAAGCGTCGTCCATCGTCCTGCGGCTCCTGCAGCTCATGTTCCTGTGGTGTCTGGTGCTGTCCATATCCCGGTGGTACCCGGTGCCCTTCCCGTTCCTGTTGTACCCAGTACCATCCCTGTGGTACCCTGTACCGTTCAAGACGCTGGGGTTCTCGGTGGCATTCCCACCACTTCAGTCCCCAGTGTCGTTCCTGCTTCCGATTCCAAAGTGGCCTTTCGCGCCGCTTCGGTTCCTGTCCGGCCTGCCGTTCCGGCCTTCAAGGTCGTTGTTGAGGAGGGTCCTGAACCTCCAGTTCTTCCAAGCAGTGCTATGCTAAGCACCGCCTCAAGTACATCTCAGCTTGGGCTCGGCTATTGTAGCGAGCTCCCATCTTCCAGTTCCGCAACGACAACGGTCTCGGCGGAGTCGCTGAACTCCGTGGGTACAGGAGTTACTGCACTTCACGAACCCCCAGTGGCTTATACATTAACAGAGGGCTCTGGAGAGAGCCCTGACGTGACGCTAGAATCATCACTAACAGCTAGTGATCGTGATGGATCGGAGCCATCCACCCCTACGACTCCCCAGGCATCTCTGTCCGATAATCGTCGCCCAAGGCAGCAGAGACGTCTGCCGGAACGATTGAGAGACTGTGTTGGATTTTTGTTCACCCAGCCCCACTACGAGTAGAACATTTGACATTTAGAGTTATTCCCACATGCCGATTTTTGTCTTATAAGTCTAGTGTTTTTGGTGCTCGCTTCAGCCCAACTGAACATTTCTCGACAAAGAGCAAAGTGTCCCAGGTAATAACTGCACCATTAAGTGTATTTTCTTTCCTCCATATATTCCCTCCCGTCACTGCATAGAGTTATTTTTTTGCTTGTAGTGATTGGTAGGATTCCTTCCTGTGTGCGCGTGAACTCTGCACTTGCTTTAAAAAAAAAGTAAGCGGTTTTCTTCTGTCCCTTATCAAATTATCCAACATTCATTTTCTATTAAAGGGACCATGAAACTATTCTGAAATCGAATTTCATCCTCCGATCGTCGTAAAAGGTGTGAAAAGGAACACAAAAACACAAATAGAGAGCCAAAAAAAATTCTTCCCCACAGAACTTTTAACAGAATCCTGGACTCTTTTGCGCCTTCTTTCCTTCGGAAGCTCTCTGCCTTTTCACTGCGATGCAACCGCGGAACCGCAGCACGTCAGCAGCCTACCTCACCAGCACCGCGATCATAAACAATAAATAGCTGGCGAATGTTTCCTAAAAGTTTTGTTAAATAATATCCAGATCCACATTTTGTAGCATAATTAGAGATGTGACGAAAATTGCCAAATCTGATAATGCTGAGAGCCAAGTGCCATCTATCGTGTGGTAAACAAAGCAGTAGGGCCGACAGCGTGGCTAGGTTACTTGGTCGCGACGACCAACGAACGTTTATTTTTCTAAGTGTTCTTCTCGCACGTCCCGACTTCAAGCAGCAAGAAAAAAGTAAAAGTATTTGAAACAGATCACGACGAACAAGAACGCTGGATCCACAAACACCCGAGAAAAGCTACAACGGCCACAAATCCACCGACCCCGACCAAGCGTGCTCGGCAGAATAGCAGGCACTCTGTCTCGGCGCAACGTTGCTTCAACGGTACTTGGCCAAGACCGTCTGCCCACGACCGGCTGGCGTGCTGATTGGAATATGCCTGCGCGACCCTTGTGGACCCTTCCCATATTATAGTTTGATCCAATCTCTTCCCCACGAAGCGATGTGCAGCTTAATGTCCGCCTTGCCACCGTGCGAAACGCTTACATCACATGTGCACGTGCTACAGAATCGCAACTTCTCTTCCATTTTTGGACGGCACGAAGCACGGGAATTCCAACGTGTAGGACTTCAGGAACACCAGAAAGTACCTCTTTTGAGGTTTCAAGTTCGCCATATCGCCGCGAAGCTACCGCGACCAGGGGAATGCTACGATTTCACGTGCAACAAACACAGACGCCCCACTTCTCGCCTCAATACTGGCCAAAACAGAGAGGCCCAACCACGACTGAACACGGCGAACCAACGTGCGCCGCCGAACACACGAACAAAGGCTCTGGGCTTTGGATTGGTTTTGGACGTTTTGGATCCGTGGCCACCGGATAGACTGATAGTAAGAAACACGACGCTGCCGTGGACGGTAGCTATCGCCCTCTTGTGGCGGTGCAAAGTACCGCCAGCAACGGTTTTACAAAAAAATGTAAAAAAAAAAAAATTAAATTTTTTTATATAGAGTCTTTTTCGTAAAATTTGAAGCAAGATTCGTAAAATCGTAAAAGTCAGTCCCAATTCATACATTTTACGAAAAATTCGGAAGAGTTGGCAGGTATGCGAACACTGTCGTCGAAAAGGGACTCTGGTCGATTCTATCTTCTTGTTTTGTGTGATATAGGGCTCATATAAACGCCGTATGAATTACCTTCGTAACGCGGTATGTACACTTTGTTATTAGTATGCCATTTTTATTCTGACAAGATTGCACGTCACTGTCGAGCTATAACAGTTTGTGGGAGCTACGTGCAATGCCGGTCCAACCTTCCTTTGCCGAGTGTCACGTTAGTATCGAGTTGCAATCGTAAAAGATCGGTCTTGAAGCGCTTACCAATAGCGCAAATACAGCACTTCCATCAAATGCACGCGTCCGCTCCGAGTGTGAACAGGTATTTACGTGGCTCTTGCTGACACTGTCGTAGTTCAAACGTATCTTTTTTAACGTCAGCTCGCTCCTGCATCTATGAGGCCGCGAAAAACGCCGCGGCAATTTGTTTCCATCTACGTCGCTTTGCAAACAACTGACACGGGCCGCCTTTTACCAACAATGACAGTTGGGTTGACTGTAGTGGTCGCGTAGGGCCATTACGAATGAGTGGAAAGAGACAGGAAAAGCTACGATAAAGACAGCGCCCCGAAAGGCCTGTAAAGATGCTGAAAGGCTTACATTGCCGGCGCGTGGGCCGCGGGGTGCCGAGGTGCGGGGCCCAAGGCGGGAACCCCGACGAAAGAAAGGACGTCACACCAGCTCGGAGTTTTCGTGAAGACTGTCTTATTGTCGTAACCAGCATACAAACATTCAGATCGGCGCGGGGTCAACACTTCCGCCTGCAGGGGCGGATGCGACTCTCGGACAAGTGGCGCCATCTAGTTGCAGCGCCACACACCATGACTTCTTGCGCCATCTAGCTTATTGGTGGCACACTACATCTTTTCCCCCCTTAGAAGAAAATGACTGTTAGGTAATTTGGTACCAGACTGAAAGAACAGCTTACTCTTTTAACCACCTGGAAAATCACACGCACACGAAATCCTACCGACCACTCACTACAAGCAAAAATCCTTATGAAGTGGTCAGCGACACTAAAGATAAAGAAATACATTTTAAAGGCATGATCATTAATGCTATGCTTTGTACTATGTCGAGTACAATTCAGTTCGACTGAAAATGCTCGGTTCACTATAAGCATGTCATTGACGAGTTCTTTGAAACACGCATAACACTTAAAACAAAATCTCACTGCATGACGAGTCTTGTGAAACAAGAATCACAATTTCACCTCCACGAGTGAAATGAATGACTAGTCCTTTGAAACATAAAGAATAACACGAGTGAATTTAACTGGACAGTTCCTGAAAACATGAGAAACAACATCTCTTTCACGAGTGAATTCAGTTTGACCAGTCCTGAGAAACATAAAATAACATTATCACTTTCAGAAGTTCTCTTATGGCAAGGCATACACTGTACCACCTTGTATATGTCCTGTGATGGTAGCAGTTAAAACTATTTTGGCATTTACATTTCACTGAACTTTGTTCTCAGCAGTCTCCTCTGCCTGGCACCAGTACACCAATAAAGTTCAACATCAGGCATCCTTTGGATGAAAACAAAAATCCACTCTGACAACTTGTACACTCAATTTACATATGCATTACGTTATACAAGTCTCCCTTTTGTAGTCACACTCTCAACCAAAACATACCTGTAAAAGGACCATCGCTATGTCATTTACTTAAGATGCTAACACTATGTCATTTACTTGTTGAATGGTTAAGGACTATTTCCAATTGAGCTTATCCCATCCTCGTCGCCAAAATGTAGTGGTCGCGTAGGGCCATTACGAATGAGTGGAAAGAGACAGGAAAAGCTACGATAAAGACAGTGCCCCGAAAGGCCTGTAAAGATGCTGAAAGGCTTACATTGCCGGCGCGTGGGCCGCGGGGTGCCGAGGTGCGGGGCCCAAGGCGGGAACCCCGACGAAAGAAAGGACGTCACACCAGCTCGGAGTTTTCGTGAAGACTGTCTTATTGTCGTAACCAGCATACAAACATTCAGATCGGCGCGGGGTCAACACTTCCGCCCGCAGGGGCGGATGCCACTCTCGGACAAGTGGCGCCATCTAGTTGCAGCGCCACACACCATGACTTCTTGCGCCATCTAGCTTATTGGTGGCACACTACATTGACGTCTGGAGTCTTCACCGGAAGACTCGCCGCACTTCTCAACAGGCATACGGTGTATGGGACTAGTCCCATGCTGTCGCTGTAGCGCAACATATCTCATTGAATTTCACTCAGCTGCAATGAGAGGCGCCGATTCAGAAAATACGTCAGTGACATCAGCGCAGTAAAACCTACCGGAGCACCCCCACCTCGGCGCCGCTAACGCTCCCATTCTCCTACTGCCGAGAGAACTTCCGGTTCCTGTGCCAGAGTATGTCACGACCGTCAAAATTAAGCCGCAACTTGTTTTGCGGTCAGTTAGAGAGAAAGAAAAAGTCAATATTTCATTAATGTTTTTGTGTAGAAGTTAATAAACCGAGACGAAAACGGATGCCTGTTCGGCATTCAGTGAACGTTGAAGGTTTAATGTGAAAGTTATCTGGCAAAGCAAAAAGGTCATTTCATGGTCCCTTTAAGGGAGAAGATGTAGTGTGCCATCAATAATCTAGATGGCGCCAAAAGTTTATAGTGTGTGTTGTTACGAGATGGTGCCACATGCTTGACAGCGGCACGCACTGTCTCTGGATGCATGTACAGTCGGGGACAAAAGTCTCCAGGACGCGCGAGCTGCGACTGAAACGCATTGCTCTGCCATCTGCCGGCGGGTCCCCTGGTGTCGAGATCCCTCAAAAGCGCATGCGCGTCCTACTGTGCCTGCAAACATGTAGGTTTTTCAGCTCTTCTGCGGCGCAGCGCAGCGCCTAACTCGGAATTGGGCGCGTGGCACCGCCTCGGAGATAGCGCTTACTGACATGGCAACTAAAGCAAGAAGTCACGGCAGCTCAACTTAGCGATAAGCTGAACTGGTTATAAAGCAAGGTGCGCTGACACGGCGAAATGCAGCGCAATGCTGCAGGCAGTATCTCCAGTTTCGGAATGTGTATAACAGACGCCCGTCAGTCACAAGCGCTTATCTCCGAGGCAGTACCACGCGGCCGATTCCGAGTTAGGCGTCGCGCCGCAGAAGAGCGGAAAAAGACACATGTTTGCAGGCACAGTAGGACGCGCATGCGCTTTTGTGTGATCTCGAAACCAGGCGCCCCGCCGGCAGATGGCAGAGCAATGCGTTTCAGCCGCAGCTCGCGCGTCCTGGAGACTTTTGTCCCCGACTGTACATATTGTAAAGAGAACCAGTCTTGATGGAAACTTTTAGCTGGCGTGACGTGTAGTGATGCAAAACTATTGAAAAATTGACTATCGATAGTTTTTCCAAAACTATTGAAAGATTGACTATCGATAGTTTTTCGATAGTCGACTATAGATAGTTTTTCGATGTTCGACTATCGATAGTTTTTCGATAGTCTACTATCGATAGGTTTTTTACTATTGATAGTCATATTTCTGGTGACTATCACTACTATCGATAGTTTTGCACTACTATCGACACGGCACCACACCGACCACACCAACAGAACGCAAGAACCTCGAACGCGGGCAGCAGGTCCCTCTTTGCCTGCTTGTTTTCGAGGTTCAGCCAGATTCAGCGGGCTACCGCGTAGTTTGGGTTTGCCCACAATGGGGGACTTTTTTTCTGTTTGTTCCGCAGTAGAAAGGGCGACGACTCTTACAGAAGGCGCCAGCTAGTGCCGCCGAGGCTGGCGCCACATGCTCCGCAGTCTGCGTGCGCGCCGCGAAGTTTGGCGCGCGTTTGTACGAGTAGTACTACTAGTATTTGCGTGCGGAGCGAACACAGTTGCCGCTCGCCTCCCCTCCTCCTCTCTTCGCCCAAACTCCCGTCTTCGTCATGACTGAAAACTGAACCAAAGTTGGGATGGTAAGTGCTTGGGCTAGTTGATGTCCCATTTGAAAAAATAAAGCGACGCAAACTACTAGTGTCTGAAAACTATCGATAGTAAACCGTCAACAGTACTATCGATAGGTTTACGATAGTCGACTATCGATAGTTTTCCGACGGTCGATTCACGATAATTTTCCGGTAGTTGACTATCGATAGTTTTTCAATATTCGATAGTCGACTATTGATCGTTTTTTACTATCCATAGTCAGATTTCTGGCGACTATTGATACTATCGATAGTTTTGCACCACTAGTGACGTGTCTACCTTTACCGGTGTGCCCGCCTGGTTCCGGGCAACCGTCCATCTCGCGTCCCATGCGCCACGCAATGTAAGCCTTTCAGTATCTTTACAGGCCTTTCGAGGCACTGTCTTTGTCGTAGCACTGTCTTTGTCTCTCTCTCCCCTCTTTCATAGTGGCCCTCCACGACCATTACAGATAGCAGGACCACTGAGGATGAGGGAGGAGGGGGGGCACTTTCAGTTTCGTTTTTGTAAGCAGACAACCTCAACGAAGTCTGGTTCCGGGCAACCGTCCATCTCGCGTCCCATGCGCCACGCAATGTAAGCCTTTCAGTATCTTTACAGGCCTTCCGAGGCACTGTCTTTGTCGTAGCACTGTCTTTGTCTCTCTCTCCCCTCTTTCATAGTGGCCCTCCACGAGCATTACAGATAGCAGGACCACTGAGGATGAGGGAGGAGGGGGGGCACTTTCAGTTTCGTTTTTGTAAAGCAGACAACCTCAACGAAGTCTTCACTTTTGTATTTGCAAGGTGTGCGCAAACAATGTTACAAAAAGCAAAGAAAACTGTTTTCATCTACTTGGTTGTAATATTTGGACGTTCAATTTTCTGGACACTCTACGCTGTAAAAAGGTCTACGGTTTATCTTGAGACATAGGATACGAGCATTGTCCGGCAAGTTTAACAAGAAAAAAAAATATCTTGGTGTTGCAAGTTTCGCCGGCAACAGGGCAGAGATAACTAATCGCTGCAATGATCCCCACCTGCGCTGCAAAAGGTACACTCCATGTGCGTCCCCCACGGAAGAATCAAGGCGTGAAACGGGCTGACGAAGTTGACACGCTCGAATTACAATGGCATAACGTTAGAAATTCCTACGTCCCTCGTGTTTCATCTGTGCCAAGCATCTGTCACGTCGACTGCAGATGGTACGGTGACAGACTAGTCTCAATCAAACCTTTCGAACGAAACAACAAAACCCCGGTAGGCACCATGAACAGCACGGCAGTATATTTAAAGTGTCAGAATGATAACCGATAAAAATGACAGGCCGCACTTGTCGCGTCAGGTGCGGAAAACGGCGCTTATCCGGTAGCCCTCAACGATTTCTAGGCGGTGCGGTGAGGCACATGTCGCCGCTTACCAAGAAAAGAGCAGCTACACAGTCGGAAGCGACAACACGAACTCGAAGACCGAGCTACGCACTTGGCCGCAGAAAGTGTCGCTCTGGGAGAAAAAGAATCGTGGCTGCGTGAAACTAAACTTTGGGAGGTTTACGTGCCAAAAATACAACGAAGTGCACCTGGCACGGTCCAGCGAAAGACAAAAGATTGACTTAGAACCACCTGACGTTGTGGTTGACGTGGAAAACGGTACCTTCTCCGCAATAACATCCACGTCAACCCGCGGTCACATTGACAGGGTTCATCCTCGGTGCGAGTGCGTTCCCCACGAGTACTTCCTTGCACGTTCGAACTTACGGGTCCCAAGAAGGTGTTCTGCAGCCCTTGTCCTGTCGGTATTCCGAGCTGGCTGAAGCTCGGCGGCGGGCTGCTTCGGCCGGGCGGGACATTGCCGGCGCTGGCTCGACGAACGTCGTCCGCGCGGGATCCCATCGCTGACAGCCTCGGTTGCTGCTCGCTCTAGTGCGGCCAAGACACCGGCGTCACCAATCACGGCCACATGACGAGCGGGTTGGAAGCAGCGAAACAGAACCCGCACTCAAAAAGATGTACGACAGCACGACCGACGATGGGTGCGGGGGCGGGAAAAGAACGGATTCACCAACCGGAAACTCCTAAACTTCAACCCGGATGTAGAGGACGCGCTACGCCGTTGCGCGCGTTGCGCGCCAGACCTCTGTTGCGCACTTGCGCACGCTCCGCGCTTGAAAACGAAACTGAAAGTTAGGATGTAGGACGTAGAAGCAAGACACGAAAGTGAGACAGCGAAGCGTTAGGATCGAGAGCAATATTTAAAAGGTGTTTCACCAACGCAAGAAATGCATTTAAAAAGGAACATATGAAACAAATCATGAAGAAGCAGCGGAGGTCGTCGGGTTGATTACCTAACCCCCACTAATAAACTTCCGAAGTATTGACCTTTGCTACCCGTCGTCAAAATGCAATAGCTTCAGTAAGAATGTATACAAGTCGCACCTGGTAGCGTACTTGCAGATTGGGAATTTTAAATTTAACATTATAATTCTTGTTATATTAAAAGGCGGGGCAGTGTTTCTACTTTTTAACACGCTGGATTGGCAAGCAAGACAAACAAGCAACACTGATCAGTGAGCGCGCGATTATAAATATGACACGGCGTGGACAGATTCACACTGAGAGCGCATGGGAACACCCCAAATGACAAAGTACACACGGTGCCATAGGCTCCTCGAATTGTTTGAGATTAGAGAGGTAATCAGTAAATTTCAGTTTGAACAAAGGTTAGCTGAAATGGAGTACGCGCTGTGAGTAGGGAAAGTATTCAAGTGCTTACACATTTAAAATTTTAAAACAAAATGAACAAACCAAGCCTAAAATCTGAAATTGTGTTACCTGCACACTAGTAACGGGTGTGGGGAGACTAGTTCAGTGGTAAAGGTAGCAAAGAAGTAGAAATAAAAATGGGGGAGCAAATGATGCAAGTGAAATAAGCTTTAGCATATTGCAGGTCACAAAAGATACAGGGCATACGAAAGGAACTGGTGCTTAGGGAAAAAACAGGTCATAAGAGGGGAACTTTTTGAGGCGAGAAAAAAGTAGACTACAACGAAATTTCGGAGCTTATTTCTTGGTCTTTACGTATTCAAGGGAGCGGTATCGCATCGGACAGACCAATCTATTACTGAAAAAGACACGAAAAGAATTTCAAAACGAATTAAATTATTAGCAAAGGGCACCTGGTGGATGTCGCTAAAGCCTTGTTTGTCCTTGACAGTATTGACCATGCGCTCTCCTTCACCACGAGAGAAGAGGGAAGGAGGAACTCCATTCCTCACCGGGACTCTCCTTTGTGTGTCC
>JABSTQ010002529.1:0-15346 GCA_013358835.2 Ixodes persulcatus | reverse complement strand
TGGCCTGAAACGTGAGCCAAGGCATTCGGCCTTTCTACAGCGACACTTCAGAAGCTTGAGGAAATCCCGCCTCCCACAATGCAGTTAAGGTGTATCCACACGACGGACCAAATTGCTGTTTTGGTCCGCGGGCCGTGCATCACGTGATCTTACGTCACCGATATTCGCGGTCCGCCGGCGGTCCGCGGCCCGCGCTTCTGAGAAATGCCAAGCGACTTTTCTTTCCCGGACCTTGGCGGCGGACCGCGGCGTTTTTAGTATAATTGAAGCGCTAAGTCTGGCAACAAGCTGACTTTTGTTTGGATTGGAATCCAAATCCAAAGTCGTTTTCTTTTGGCGCCAACTGTTGAAGACGAAGAAGAAGAACCTTTTGTTGTGCGGCGATGGCGGCATGGTGCGACGATGCAACATTTTACTTCATCGCGCTCGTGGAGCAATTCCCCGCTCTGTGGGATTGCCCTTTTCGGTTCACTTAAGTCCTCCTCGTCCTCAATAGTCAACGCCAGGGCCATCGCGGCTAAACGTCTCTTTCGTTAAACCTCCATCTTGGATCCTTACAAATAGCCTCAAAGCAGCTCGCTGCATGCGTTTGGCGGAGCTGTGAGGTCGAGGGTTTGAACGGCCCGTTCGCTCTGTCGTCTGCTTTTTGGTCCGCCGTGTGGATGCTCATTGCAGCCGGGCGGCCCGCGGGCCGCGCATCACGTGATCAATCGGTCCGCGGCCCGGTCCGTCGTGTGGATACGCCTTTATGAATCGTGCCTTGGCCCCAACCTGGCCCACCCAACCGCCGCTGTTGGATGAATTCGCCTCCTTGGAGTCTCGGTTGGCATGTCCCGTCCTCCAGTCTTTCAGGTGACACCCATTTGACAGGGCGTCGCCTAGTTGCAAGAAAAATAATTGGTAACTGCGACAGAGCTATCAAATTTTACTATTTTGGCGGGGCAAGTCGCCTACATCCCATCTCACATTGCGATCGTCACTGTAAGTTGTGGAAGCAGCTTACAGTGGCGATGTCGTACAACCACATGATGACCGCCAACTCTCAGGGGAAGCGGTAACCAATCGCCATGAGCATGCTCTTGGACAGGGTGTATACGCAAGGCGCTTGAGGTACTGGCACGCCGCGTCCTCTACCTTTCCGACCATCGCAAATTTGGGGTCCATGACCGTCACCTAAGAACTGCCACAATAGAAACGAAGAAACTTGCAGCTTTTTGCAACAGTTCGCAAAGACGTACGCAAAGAGACGCATTCAACCATCGGTTGAATGCGTCTCTCTCGTCCTCCTTACATTTGTATGCTTGGTTTGTTCAGCTGGTGTCTCCTAAATATGTTTAAGGCGGCGGTCCCACGGCCCCAACTATAATACCGGTGGCAGCTCTGCTAACGCTCCTGTTTGCTGTGCAAATGTCGCGTCTGTGCGCGTGTTACGTATTTCGTTCTTTTTGCAAATAAATAGCCAATTCATCATCACTTTTTTAGTGCAAAATATGATACGCATTTTTCAAAACTTAACGCACAATAAGAAAACAAAAAGTGCAAGTTTTGATATTTTCAGAGACATACCTCTATGCATTCCAAGTTTCTAGACTTGCAATACATCCAAGACGCGTTCTTATTTTTTTATTGAATAGAAGAAGGACTCGTCTAGTTCCGTGCATACGTGTTTTTGTTAATTAGCACGCTCACATTTTTTTAATATTTATTCAAAAAGAGCCTTTTTTATGTGATTTTGAAGTCTCGTAACTCAGTTTCACATCATAACGCAGCAACGACATTTAAGGGCATGCTTGTGGTAAACATAGGAACTCAGAATACAAAATATTAGAAGTGCAACGCCAGCCGTTTTCTTGTAAACACAACTTGATTATGGTAAAATTTCTAAAAATTCCCTTAACGCGTTCTTGGTTTTCTCAGACAGCGTTCTGGCATCTGACCTAATGTTTTTTTAATTGTATGCTAGAGGAACTGAGCTGGTTCACTAGAAGCGTGATTTTTTTGTATTCATATTCAGATTTGTTTAAAATATGTTTAAATCATGGGACTATTTTGAAGCTCGACTCTGTACGCAAGAAACCGGTTTCAAAGAAGAGGGCAGCTATTTAAGCAACGATTCTTTAATTAGTGCTTTTCTCGTTCTAATTAAAATCACTTTCTATGATTGTAATTTTTTTAAAGCATACTAATTGTCCTAAATAATAAAAAGAACCTATGTTGTAGCAGACGACGCGCACTTGCGCCATCTTTTGAAAGGTGGCTGAAATTCGAGGTTGAGAAGTTCAGGAAAAGTGGCGCTGGGGGGATTCTGTCCCTGATGCAGAGGATTCTTTTCTCAAATATTTCCTCGCGCTACTTCCTCGTTCTTGCAATGAGTAAATAATCTTGCAAGAAAAAGAAGAAAAAAACAAGGGTCACGAGCAAGTTCTCGAAAACATCTAGTGCCTATAAATAAGCTATTCAATGCTCCCTGCCATGTTCCGACACCACGAAAGGTGCGAATATTGAGCTCCATATGATGGTGACGACAAAGGGGAATTTCTTTTCCTTCACTCCAAGATTTTTACTCGACATTTTTTCTTTTTAGGGTTTTATACTTCAGTTCAGCTTCGGTCCAGACGCAGCCAAAGCTACAAGCGCGAGCTCCGGGCTTTCAGAATCCCTGCCAAGCACGCGCGCTCGTGCAGTGCAAGCACTGTTCTGGGCCACATGCTCGCGCTTGTAGCATCGGCTGCGTCTGGACTGAAGCTGAAACGAAGTATAGCTTTCCAACCGCTCTGGTTCTGTTTTGCTCGCCATCGTGCAGGAATTTTAGATTTTCAGTTTTAACGTTACTCTACTTGTAGAAAACTTACGGAGAGTGTTATGTGTCAACCGCAGTGACTGGTCCTCATAGTAAGGCAACAAACAGCCAGTGATCGTGGTTCAAATCTGAGGCTCAGGAAAAGGGTCTAATAAACCCCCTTTCCATGCAGTGCCCTATCAAAAGCGTTGCACATGTACGAAATTCTCACTACGGTCATCTTTCTTTGGATTAATTTTTATTTAATTTTTTTCAAATAAGAACAATGTCAGACGATCAACTTTCATGGTGTTGGTTTAATAATGCAACGACTCCAGGCTTCCACTTTGCGTTTACACCACCCACGACTCTTGTCCTTTGCAACTAATTATAAGCAGCCAGGTCAGACTTGCTAGAAACAGAGTCTCAGCTGAGTCTTTGGGAAAGAAAGCAATGCCAAAACCAGCGCTCGGGCTGAGCGGGACTCAAGCCGCGTATCAAGACAGTCGTGCGCCCAACCTTTTGCAGTGCTTTCTTTCACTCAGTCTCAGCTGAGATGCTGTTCTAGCAAGCCGGTCCAGGATCACAACTCGTGAAGTTTCCTCGCGCTTTTCTTTCGTTTTTCTGAGTCCCCGCAATGAGTATTGCGAAATAAAATCAAACGAGATGCTCAGTGCTGCCCTGCCATGTTCTTCCATGACCGGGCTAGAGAGCGGTTTCCTTGTGGCCTTCGCTCTCGCCGAGGAGCAATGGAACTTCTTTAGCCGCGTAGGCGTGCGACCACACAACCATGCCCAACGCCGCCTGAGCCATCCTGAACAACTGTTCCCCGACCAATGCGATTGAAAATGTGAGCAATCATACTTGCTTGAAATAACTGTAGTGAGCCGATTGAAATAAGTTTCGGCTTACAATAATTAAATTCTTGTCTATACAAACTTGTTTCTTAATGAGACGAAGAGAAAGACGTGTTCCTCATAAGTCCCTGAAGGCAGCTGGCCTCACGACCTATAGGTCCAATTACTCTAGAAACTTACCTAACTCAACCCCCGAGCAAAGAGGACAACACGGTGAGGAGGACGTGCCTCTCAGAAGGAATTAAAGCACTGTAGGAGCGGTAGGGTTACAGCGACCCCTCCAAGCTGCCGCCGCAGGGAGCAACTACTCCCGGTGCAATGGCCGTAAGAGATCATGCCTGTTCACTCTAGCCTAGGTTGCCTACATGTCTGTCTGTCCCAGGGTGAAGACATCCATTGTTGCTCTGAATGTGCCAGCGCGTGACGCTCTCGCGCACTCGGTGCGTGATTTGGGCGGTAAAATGGCGTCTATGCACTAGCCAAAGCTACGGGCTCGAGCTGAGTGACACCGGATTGCGCGCACTTCAAAATGCATAAAAAAACGATTGGGCGGAAAAATGCCTGAGTTGTCACCACCGTCATGTGGTCTTCGGTTCAGGCACGTAGCCAGGATTTTGTTTGGGGGGGGGGCCCATGACAAAATGCTGTATGAGGTGGAGGGGGAGAGGAGGTCTCAGGAAAATGGAAGATTTCGGGGAAAGGCCGGGCACCATGCCCCCCCCCCCCCCCCCCCCCCTGGCTACGTGCCTGCTTCGGTTCGTTGTCATTTGAAAAGAGAAGACGGTCTACGGTGTTATGCCATTTGAACGTGAACGTGCAGACGGCCATAGGAACGGGAAGACACACTGAAATTTGGATGATCTGGACCGCTTGGCGGTTCTCCCGTGTACATGTTGTAAAAATACAAATAAATATTACGACAACAAGTGTGCGTGAGTTAATAATAAAAATAATAATCCTTATTTCCAGACATACGTTTGTCTGAGGGGCTGTGGCAAAAGAATACAAAAGGAAATTCGGCACAGACACTTAAGACTGCTTACGTGTGGGAATGCGAAAGCATTGTAGTCCCTTTGGTGAAATGTTTTCGATTTATTTTTTTGACATGGGTTAAAGTTATTTCTGCTGATTCAGTGTGTGACGCGCGGGAGGCAGCACCCGCCACCGATTCTCCCATTTGGCTGCGCCGTCACGTGCCCAATGACGCACGCACTTGGCCACATCTTCAGTCAGCCAGATGGTCGTGACGGGACGTGTGCAGTGACGCATGCACTAGGCACACCTTAGTCAGCCAGGACCGTGGAGCCGCCGTGGCGTCGACAATAAAGAGAAAAAAAAAAAAGCCGCCGTGGAGTCGGGGAAACGTGCCCGTCTCGCACCCCGGAGACCCGTGTTCAATTCCCATCCAGACCGAAATGTAACAGAGTTTCTCTCTAAAGCGCCATTCATTTACTTAGTTTATAGGAACCTTCGTGAAAAATGTGACGTTAATCCGGGCATTTCTAACGTGTTTTTACTCTTTGCGCCATCGGCAATTTTTGTTACCATCGCTCGGCCATGCCGCCGACGCCGCCGCCGGATTTTCGCCTAATGAGGCAAATAATCTTTTCGCATTAAAAAGTATTCTGACCATGCCATCAGTCCCTTTTTACAGCATTCAACAGTGTACAGGACCAGTGTCAGCATAAAAAGCAATTATACATAAAAAAAATCAAATTGACATTAGCTAAGCATTGTAGTCACAATAATCAATAATCAACATCATCAAAAGCTTGAAATAGAAATCATTCACATCACCATCCATCACTGAGATCACATTCATTACCATAAAATGTCAGCGTTACTGTGAAATTCCCCATTTCTGTTGCATTCAAACAGAACACATGTAAGACGTTGGTATATTTTTTTCAACATCAAATTATCGACTAATTTATTATTAATGAAAAAAAAATCAAAAGCACTATAAAACACACTTTGAAATCTGCTACCCACTCGACTAAATATTTTTAAGCTTAGGTCACTGGGACTAAAAAATACACTTTTACTCTTTTCTTGAACATTAAGATTCTTCGACCTCGGCGTACTATTTCAACAATATTTGGGGTGGTTATTTATAAGGTTAGATAACTGATGATCAAGCTTTATCAAACTATCATCAAAATGATGAGTTATATAGAGCGTCCCTCTGAACACCCGTCTTGAAAAAGAGTCTGCTATTGCTTGTTTTATCATAGATCAAAATGCAGTCAAAGACTAAGGTACACAAGCACAAGCACGCACACTAAAAGCGCAAGGCCAAGGTGTATGGTTTGCGCTTGATTGCTTTGACCGGGGACAAAAAACGCACTATAAGACGTTGAGCTCCATGACATGGTGTTTTTTGGCTCTGCTTGACTGGCCTCATTGGCCTGTTATGCCAGCTGCGCTCGACTTACAGCGAAAATGAATTTAAACGTTTATGTCGTGCAAAACCTCTTTCATTCACAAAATGCTGACAAGGCATGTCTTATATATGTTCTTTATCGTTTGATAACATTCTTCATTGATTTATTGAATATATTTTTAATGCTTTAAAGTTAAAACGATAGCTACTGATTTGTGAGCCTCTAACGAAATCGCTTTGCCAACCCTGCAGCGTGGAAACTAAGCCAGGATAAAAAAAAAAAAAAAAAATTGCCCAGCTAGGCACTTTCGATCGGGTCGATGAGCTAGCTGGGTTCCGCTTCTGTGCGAACTGGGCACTGCTAGCACCACTGGCACGTTTGCTGGCATTTGTGTCAGCGGGAGCACGCGTTGAGCGCTGAACGTGCACGGGCGAGCAGCAGAAAGGAGAAAATTAAGAGCAGAGGAGGAACATCACTGCCTCGAGCCTGCTTTCTGGCCACACTAGGCCACACGGATGAGTGCCGCCATCTAGTGGTTGAACTAATGGCTTGTTCAAGATGGCCGCCGTGGGACCGCCGCCTTAACCAACGTGCTCAACTCTTTCCCGTGGTACGCAAAGAAGTGACGGTGATAGCTTCTATGGCGCGTAGTTCGCCCACTTTTACTCAGATCGACTCTTTATTTACTCGATCACACGCATCGCAGCCTATAGTCGTCCCTGAAGGACGTGAGAAAGACAGCACACTGGACACGAGTCGACGTTCCTGCCTAAGACTAAATCGAGATAGGTACCGCTATGAGTGCTGGGTTCCTTTACATCCGATAGTAGACTCAAATCGAGTTCTACGGTCAGGAACGCATAACAGCGACCCCCGACAACCGAGTTCTACGGTGAGGAACGCATAACGGCGCAAGCACGAGCACACGTGACACGGTGTTTTCTGCCTGGCACGACGTCAACTCTGCAAGCATGGCGTCCCATCTGGTGCCCCATCCGTGCAAGCACGTGCAGCATGCACGTGAAGATAGCCTTGGCAGGCCTGGAATGGACCTTTTTCGAGTAAGGAGCGCCGTCTGGGGAGTTGTCTACGAACTATAATAGAAGAGCAGCCAAAAATGCCTCCGCCCGTCAAAACACGTTGGCATCGTGCCGTCGTATCGGTTTTCAGTGTTTTTTTATATCCCATACTACCGATACTAAAAACAAGGCGTCAAAATAGACTAAATACGCGCGAAGATAATGTTGCGGTCGCCATTTTCGCAGGGCACTGCGTCCCGGTGTCCTGCGAAAATGGCGACAGCGGGAGTGTACGCATGCGCAGAAGCTTACTGGAAAAAGGTCCATTCCACGTGCTTGCTCACACGAGGAAGAGCATCGCGGCCACCAGATGCCCTGTTTGCAATCGTCTATAGGAAGTATTCACTGGCGGCCATAGCTGTGTGCGCGACTGCTGAGCGCGTGCTGATGGCGAGCTTCCACAGTTCTTTTGTAAGAACTGTGGAATACTCCTTATAGGAAGTATTCACTGGACGCCATATTTGTGGGTGCTGTTTAGAGCGCATGCTCAGAACGAGCTCACATCAATAGACTGCTAAGACCGGCCCTCTTGACGGTGCGGAATGCACGTTGCACAAAAACTAAGGAAGCTCGCCATTGGTACGCGCTCAGCATTCGCGCACACAGCTATAGGCCTCCTGCGCTGAAGCTTTGAACAAACTGTAGCGCCCTCATTTTGGGTAGTACAAGCTCACTTGATTGAGCCTCGCACTACTTATGGCACGTAGGTTGAGCTTTTTTAATTCTGTCTGGTTCTGAAGAACGAAAAAACACTTTTGGACGCCAGAAATCGGCCAGACTCAACGCCGCAAGACAACCAAAAGTGCCAAATTCATGACACCACCGCTAGGGTACGCGTCTCTTATCTCTGGGTGGTGACGTCAAAACACCTGTGAAGCGACGCTTTAATTTTTCTTTTTCTTTGTCTCTACTTTGGAACGCGCGGAACGGCTGTTCTTGGCTCACGCGCTTAGCGCCTTAGCTTTGACGGCGTTCGAATTTTGGTTGTTTCTTTGTATTTTCATAGTGATCTCGCGCTCGGCCAGAGCTGGCACGCTTCTGCATGCGTGACAGTTTGAGACGCTAAAGTTTGTACTACCCAAAACAAGGCCTAACAAGTCCCTTTTCGCAGCACCCCCTGGGGAACGCAGGAGGCCCATGGCCTGCCTCAGTGTCTTACTGTTTAGGGCGATGTAGAGTGCCTTCATGTGCGTTTTGCTTGGGGTGATGACATCTGGCCATCTTGTTTCGAACGCTTGTTTTTTTTTTTTTTTTTTTTTTCCGAAGCACGTGAAAGAGCGTGTCCAGGCACGCGCTCATGGCGCTGTGACTGTGCAACGGCGACATTTTGTTTCCTGCGATTTCTTTCTATTTTTCCTGTGAGCGCGTGCTGTCGGCATCGGGTGCTACAAACGATGGCATCACACTAAACACAAGGACATTGAGGAACTCTAGGGCAATTACATCCTTTGTAGCAACGTTGCTTTGTAGTACCTGATGCCAACACCACGCACTCACGAGAAAAATACAAAACAAATCGCCGAAAACAAAATGCCGTTGTAGCACAGTCAACGCCTAGAGCGCGTGCAGGGAGACACTCTTTAGCGCGCTCCAAAACAAAAGAGAAAAACAGGGTCTCTTATGTTGTCCCATAGCCTCCTCTATACTGGCAAAGCCTGGCAGACGGCCATGAGAAGCGGCCGTCGAAATTGAAAAGGTAGAGCGGCAGACAACGGATAAGAGGAGAGCCACGTGACGGGCGCCCCGCTGCAGCGAGACGCCGAAACACACCTCTCCCGAGCGATGGAATGTTCGCTCGTGCTCCTCGAATTCCTCGCGCTACCGCTTCGTTTCTCGTCGGGTTTGAAAACCATGTTTCGGGTCCTCGCCGCTGCAAAAGCTGTACGCGGACGTCCAGGTTCCCCCAGAGCCGTATATGGGGAGGTTTAGCCAGAATAGACGCTTTCAGCGAGTCAGTTACTCGAGCTGTCACCAGTCGGCGCCAGGGGGGGGGAGGAGGAGGGAAAGGGAACGCGGCGCAAAGCGGAGGCTGCCATATTAAAACCGCTTACGTTGCCAGCATAGGTTTTGCAGCGAAGAAGTTGCTGCCATATATGGCGGACTGAATTTTACTTTCTTTTTCGTTTTGGAAAGAGAATGTACTGTTGTGTTACATAAGTCCTCCTGCATACAGACAACGAAGTTTAATTATATGTGTCGTGTTTACTTGGTTTGAAACCCTAAAAACTGGTTTTTGACGACTTATTGCTTCCATCATTTTGTAGTACGCAAGGCAGTTATCTCGCTGTTCTGGTTTCGGTTACGAAAGCAAGGCAAAACGCTCGTAGTTCCCGCCCTCAGTACACGTTGGACACCTTCCACACTTTGACACCGGATAACTGGATGAACAAGGATTTACATTTACTTCAGAGGCCACTTTCGCCGCTTCCTCACCGTCGAGCAGCCGGATCAGCTGGCGGCAAGCCGCGGATGAAAGGCCTGAGCATCAACAGCCTAGCGCCACTACAACAGCCCAAGTGCACTCGGTGCCGATACGGGCGGCGTGGGCTTCTGTCAACCCAGGGGCGGATCCAAGGCGGGGGGGCGACCGCTTCCCCCCACCCCCCAAACAGTCGACCCCCCCCCCCCCCCCTGCCCCCTTCTCGGAGGGTGATTTGACATGGGTGGATCCCCCGAAATAAAACCGACTACCGGCCTGCCAGGTGGTAGAAAGCTCGGTGCTCAAGGACGAGGGTTCGAAATAGGGTAGGTCGCACCCTAGCAGGCACACTTGCACTCTGAACTTGGAGAACCACTCCGTCGCTTCAACCGAGACTGAAGTCAACGGCGGCGGTTTCAAAGCACGGTTTAGAACCATAAAGCGGGTTTCACATGCAGCGATTTTGGCCCTAGAGCGGCGCGATTTCTGCCGTCGCGGCGCTCTGGCCAGCACCAGCGATTGAGCGGCACGAGCGCCGCGACGGCAGAAATCGCGCCGCTCTAGGGCCAAAATCGCTGCATGCGAACCAGCTGAACTCCATGGGACGAATATGCTGCGAATAACCGACGAATTTTGGCCGGCGGCTTTTGCTCTGCGCGTGGAATCAACACAGTGGCTGCTACGTCGCGCGCAAAGCGAGCGTGCCGTCGGGCGGCGTTCGCCAGTTATTCGTCACATAATTCGTTCCATGGAGTTCCAGTCGGCGCAGCGGCGCAGGGTGGTTCTGCGGCGGTTAAAACGAAAGACGCAACCGGAGTCCTGTTTATCTTGCTTTAAATTTCTCCGACCCCCGACCCCCTTCCCCACCCCCCACCCCCCCCCCCTCCAAAAAAAAAGAAAAAGAAAACCAAGTTCGGGCCGTAAGCCACTCCCACCCGCCGAACTCTCCCAGTATAAAAGGCTCTGGGTCAACCGGTACCCCAGTACAAACCGTGAACGTTCCAGCTCTTCGTCATGACACGGTGTTGCAGAAAGCAGGGTAAAATACAAATACACAGACCACCGAATCAAATGCACTGTTATCGTAAATCTTGGCTTGTGAATGCGCCTTTGTAGATCATCTTATTCGTTTTGCTGGACAGAAGCAAACGACGGTCATAACAAAATCGTTTGCGTATTCCGCACACCTCGCAAAAGCACTTACCCAGTCACCTTGCTAAAAGCGCGAAACACGGAGTCCGCACCACCCTGACTTAGCAGTCTTCTACCTGCTTAAAGGGACCATGAAGGCAATTTAATTTTTTTTTAAAATAAGGTGTTTTCGGAAGCATTGGGGTCCTGGCATGCCGCACAATTTTTTCTAGAACTTTGTGACTCTTATTTCTGTACCTGCAAATAAATCTGCGAAACCGAAACAAACATTCAGATTTCTTCCCTTTTTCGCCTCTGGAAAGAGAAGTGACGTCAAGGAGCACTGTCGGCATCGGTAGGATTTAGTGCACACTCAGTGTGGTTCCCGTGGTTCGCTATTAGCCCCGTGCGCGACCGAAAGCGTCGCTGTGGTCGGCCTTCCACGATTGGCCGAACGCTGACTATGACGTCGGAAAGGGGATTTATCATCGACGGAAATAAGAGGAATGAAAGAACTTTAATTTTGACGGTGTTGGCAGTGTTCCTTTGAGAGCGCAATGATTTCAAGCTTCCACCATGCTAATAACAAACACCATCGAACTTGTTGTTTGCAAGGTAATGACGTCACAAAGGGGGACCACAGGAGGGCGCCACCCAAACTTCTCGCCGCTAATAGTGCACGGCGGTCTGTGAAGAAAACCTGGAAGAAATGGGCGGCAACGCCGCGCTCGCAAACGAGTTTGAGCTCCCGTTCAGCGACCTCACGCCGACTGAACGGGAGATGGTGAAGGACGCAGAACTCTGGATTGGCGCTTTACGAAGGCGCCATAGACCTACCACCAGCTCCTCGGTCGCCGCCTCAGAGCGACTCCGGCTGACGTGAAGGTGCTGCTCAAAGTCTTCTGGTCGGAAATGCAACAAACAAATCATGACACCGCTGTCCACAGCTCTACGCAAGACGACGGCGCGCAACCAAATGCTGCGCATTGCTGCATCGGTCGGCAGTTTATGCAAACTAACGTCGCCCGATCGACCACACGTCTTTAGCCGACCTTTCGCGCAACCTACTACTGCACATAAACGCGGCATGATTGGTGAGACACCAGTTCGCAAAGCGAACACGAGACGACGCACGAAACCAGAACCAAAAGTCCGACGCCCCCGGCGCTCGTACCTTTTTCTTTTTTTTCCACGGTTGCTCGATGCTTGTTACGCGCCCGAGGTAGCAGTGCGGGATGCGTTCAACCAGTGACAAACGGAGGGATCGCTTCAGAGTATGCTTTTATACACGGTATGAAACCTATTAATTACCAACTACAACTTTAAAAGATTATCCAACGTTCAAATGAACTTTTTTCATCACATCTCACCACCGAAATCGAAACCAAGAGCGCGTCTATCGTTTGAACCAATCGCCAGACGAGGAGCCCGTTGTCGTCACGCTTCAACGGCGCACTTTAGTTCACCCTGTTGCCGCCTCCTCGGTAGGGTCTCAGGCATCGTTCCCGGCGCTATTATTACCGCGCCTGTTTGCTCGATTGGTGCGGCACCCAAACTTCTGTTCGGGCTAGAACTTGGTCAACAGTATCTGAGACGTGCCTGACATCCATTTCAATCGTCGAATAAAACTTCGAAACTGCCTTCATGGTCCCTTTAAGAGCAGTTTGTACCTGCTATAATCCGTTTCACCTTATGTTGTACCGCAGCGAAGGTTAGAAGCGCGAGCTCATAGAATTGGCAGCTGCCCCTAATGCACGAGAGCTTGCGCCGCCAAGATGTGCCCAAGAGCAAGAAGTTCGCGCTTGTAGCCTTTCCTGCGGTACATCATAAAGTGAAACAGAGTATAGTAGGTATGTCTCCTGAAGCTGCAACTTGAAACTAGGGGCAATGCCAGAGAGAAAAGAGACAAAGTTGGGAAAGCATGCTCGCTCTCCCCAATTTTTGAACTCTCAAGTCATTGTACCATAATAAACTCATCAACACCTCTTCCCAGAATAAAGAAAAAACACTATGTTCACTACGTAAAAAATGGTTTCAGTTCATGCATCCGTAGGCAGGTAGGAAACGTTGCCCTAATTTATTCACACCGCATGATGAGCGCAACAAACTCACACGAGATTTACAAGAAAATATCGGTGGTGACTTAAGTTTCCCTGAAATTCTGTATGACCGGTCGTTTGCAGGACCGAATCATCTACTCGGGCGGTGTGCGTCGCTGTGCAAACGTCAACAACACGAAGCATAAAACGGCAGGTCTAGGACAACAATCCGGAGTCCATTATTCAATTAAAACGACGTAATTTTGTTGAAAACGCCCGCAGCTTTTTACTTACAGTATGCGTCGAGAATCTTCCATATTTTGAAACGGAACGAAGGAAGATTTACTTTTAAAGCGCTCGCTGCGTCCTCCCGGACCAGCTGGACCGGATCAGCTGACGACGACGGGACTGAACCCGTTGATTTTCAACCCCACAATAACCAATTTGCGCTTCGTGTTAGTATGGGCTTCTACCTCCAAGCACCGCACGACACACCACGAAAGTTTCAACTCTTTGTCGCATCGCCGTGTTGCACCAAACCTATCTCTATGCACCAAACAGAACGAGATCGCCGAAGTCAACGCAGCGCTGTCGTGAACCTTGGCTTGTGGTTGCGCACTCGTGGACCCTGTGACTCCCTTCGCTTTCAAAGCACACACGACCATGGGCGTCGGCAGGGGGGTGCAAAAGGGGCAGTTGCCCCCCCCCCCAAGACGCCCAAAAAGGGCTGTCAGTTTGCCCCCCCCCCCCCCCCCCCAAGACAAAATCCTGCCGACGCCCATGCACACGACGATTACGAATGATACTTTCCGTCTTCCGGAAACATCACAGGGGCACTTCTCCGGTCACGTCTTCGCTACATGTGCTTGCAAACCGCGTCAAACCAAAACAATACCGGCGCCACGTTGAACGTGCGTTGTTGCTAGATTTTCTCCGACCAAACAAAAACAACGAAAGCAAACCGGCTCTAGCTTCCAGCGTACATCGGCGTTCCGCCGTGGCCAGATTTTCTCCGTCAGCTCTAACTTAAAGGGGCCCTCCAACAGTATTTGAGCGTCTACTTTTTTTTGCGGTTTCTCCACGCTAGTGGTCCCGGAAACCCAGTGGGCAACGAAAGAGTTTGAAAATATTAGCGCATCATATTTTAATTTGACAACTCGGAAACACCTCCACCGACGGTGGCGCCGCGAGGTGCCGAATGCGCGCGCATAACGGCGCTCCCTTTCACTATACGTCACATTCACTGGGTTTCGTGATTGGCGAGAGCCGTCCCAGAAATTTTGAAGCGGAATAAAGTATATCACACGTTAACCGTCATTATTTCTCTAAAAAGTCGTTTTTATAGAGCTAATAAAGTTGCAAATTAAAGTTCAAAAAGGGCGAAAACAACGCCTCGTCGCTCATGCGCGCCTCCCAGCGGCGGAGTACCTCCTACGGTGGCGGAGTTGCGGGAGACGAGGCTTCCGCGGCTGTCGAAGCGGACTCGTCGCGGCGCTTGTGTGGTGTGTCCTCGTACGGCGCGACGCCCAGCTCCGCACTCCTTTTTAAGAATTCGGCGCTCAAAATCCGATAAGCCCGGTAAATTCATCGATGATGGCAACCCGATTCCAAAGCTACGATGGTTGCAGCGAGGCCTAATGGCCGACCGGGCCGACGGGCTATCAACCAAACTCGCGTCCAATTGGCCAACCGCTTTGCTCCAATCGCTAAACTGTTTCATTTTACGTCATGAAGCGCAATGTTTTGCTTATTTAAAGTTGTTTTCTGCAACATTTAATTTGCTAATAACTCACAAAATATTGCGAATTTCTGTAATATTTCTTTTCCTCGGTGTTCCTGCTTTCATGGAGCTCCGTTTCAGCGCGAACTTCAAACCAGTCAAAAAATTGTTGGTGGGGCCCCTTTAAAGATGACCTACAGATGCAGCAACACTGGTATGGTATCAAGTTTTAATATGGCGGCCCCCACGGAGCGCCGTAAATTCTGTGGTGGGGGCATTGGAAGCGGCGGCACCTTGCCCCCCCCCCCCCCCCCCCCCTGGTCGGCGCGCCCTCCGCACACTTTCCGGGCCGCCATAGCCGACTTTCAGTTTGTCGCCAACGCCGTTCCTCCGCGTGGTGTGCTGCGTCGGCCACCGCTGGAGCTTTGTTTTCGTGTCCTTTTACGCTCCGAGTTGAAATCGTGTGTTTTCTTTAGGTCTTTTCGATATTTTCGGCCTTCTTTTAATCATTTGATATCTATATTTCAACATATAGCACTTGTATTTTCTTATTTATGGAATGGAATCAGACAGCGAATGGATCGACGATACAAGATTCTGGCCTAGGCTTCAGAGACCATGTAAGTTCATCACATCTTACGTTTTTGTCGCTAAAAGGGCAGTCAACACCACTGTGACAAGTGCAAATTTCAACTGATGCAGTAAGGCTATCAAAGTCGTGCTTCTCGCTGCATGTGGGCCCTTGTTTCCGTAAAGCCGAACCGCATGTAAGCGATTCAGCGAGGGACGAGATGAGCGACGGCGACCATGACGAGAGTCAAAGACGAGCGACGGAGATTTCTCAACGTCGCCCGTCGTGTCGCTCGGTTTTGGATTTCTGGAATACGTCGCTCACTGTCTTGGTCACTTGCTCCCGTCGCTTCCATGCGGTTTTCTTC
>JABSTQ010002528.1:0-19055 GCA_013358835.2 Ixodes persulcatus | reverse complement strand
AAGACACCGCCACTACTGCACCGAAAATGACTATGGAGTGCACATTTTTCTTTTCATCTTGGATATGATGTGCCAAGAACATCAGTGACGATTTGGCGAGAAAGATAATGTTCTGAAATGCCCTAATTGTTTCCAGCCTCAGCATTTGTAGAAGGTTTTCGAGGATAAAACCTTAATGAAGTTTTCTTGTAATCGCGAGAACTATATTGTGACGCCTGGTTGAAAGTTCCAAAGCTGTGAAACTTTAGTAACAATACTGTTCTAACCTCAGTTGTGTTATGGTGTCAGTGTCAGCTGGAGTAGCCAGTCAGAGCGGATAAAAGATTTTGCTCAATTTTGGTGTCGCGTTCGCTCAGTTTACCCCGTCAACCAGTGTTGTGTTCTGCAGTTTTACTTGTTAAGCGCATCGTTCTCTTTCGCTGAGCTACTGGTGAAGAACTCTAATCTTCAAAGTGACAACTTTTTGCCGATGATTGCTCCTTTGGCTTTTTCAGTTGCCTTTTATGCAAAATGGTAGAATCAGATTTTTGAGTAGCATTCAACGATTCATTTTATGAGCTTGCTGACGTGATCATCTAAGATCGATGAGTCGAGCTGATGCTCCTGAAGTGATGGAATAACGTCATGTTCCCCGTTGTAATGTCGTATAGGACAGCATTCGTCATGATCAGTGACAACGTGGGACCCTTGGGCAGTTGGCCTCTCGTTGCAGCAAGCATCCTTCCGAAGCACTTATCTGTTCGTGAGCATATGGTAATGACACAGTTTGAGGGTGCGACTAAACCTCCACGTTTTTTTTTTTTTGTCAGAGGACTGTTTACATCTTGGCACTTAGGTCCACTTGTGTGCCTTCCAGTGCCTCATCGCAGTCAGGGCAGTTGGTTTTCTTTCGTATCATCCTAACATAGCCCGAGATGTAGTACACCGCGTTTTTGACATACAAAAAGAGTGACTCGATGCTTAGTGCGCTTTCATAGTCATGGTCGTCGTAGCCTTGTGGGAATGGCTGGTAAACTAGGTCGAGTCTCCCTGCCTGGTGCAGGTCCAACTCATTCATATTTGCTGTCAGCTGCCTGATCGCTGTCACTGTTATAAGGACGGTGTTACCTTGGCTCTTGCAGTTGCCCCCTGCGCCTGCCTTAATCTCGTGATGGACAAGCATTCATTTGTAGGCTGCCTTAAACTGCCCTGTGTTGGAGTTGTTGTTCCACCCCCATTTGCTGCGGATGGCACAGAAGAGCAGCTTCAAGTGGTCCTGGGAGATCTTGTACGTAAGCAGGTATCTCATGAGTGAAGTTGGTCTACCAAGGAGGCACTCCAACAGGCTCTCCACACTCTCCATAGCAATCAGGAAACCCAAGAAGGCTGTCTTCCTCTTGGTCATCAGCAGAGGCTTGACATCTTTGTTTGTTAGGCTTGTGTTGTAGGCCCACATATCGCCAAAAAAAGCTTTCCAGCGGTACTTTGTGCTGTGCCTGATAGGTTCCTTGAAGCTCCTTGCACAGGGGTTCCTTGAATTCAGAGTGTCAAAAAGCCTGTCGAACTTCTTGATGAAGCTAACAGTGGGTGCTACGCCAGCAAACTGGAGCAGCCTCAGGGCTTCGTTGCAGAACGTGAGGGCGTCTGCAACACTAACGCTGATTGTTTGCGCTGCAATCGACACTTTCACTTTCTGGCTAGACTAGACACGAGCAGTCCTTAGCTGATTTCCAGATCGGAGGCCCTCTCTTTCTTCCAAATCGTGCGATGTTGTCAGGTTGGCCCACTTGATTTTTCGACCCTCACATCCTTGAGGCACTTCAGCATTGCCAGTGTGTTTTGAAAAAGTTTCAGCATATGGCATCGGTCAAGGATGATATGAACTTTGAAGTCTGAGTCGGAGGGACGCCCAAAGCAGGTGACTATCTGTGACCTCGTGTGAGCGCCAAGTGCCTCAAACATGCTGATGTTAGCACGAAGACCGTCGCAGACGAGGGCTGGTATCAAGACTCCTATGCCGTGCAGTTTCTGCAGGCAGACTTTCCCTATGTTTGCTCGCTCAGGGCCAGCTAAGTTGTTGATCAAAAAGTATGCGCATGGCGCCTTCCAGCTCGCGAAGAGGGCAACCACGAGGAAGATAACAGCTTCAGTTGTAACTGGCTGGCTGTCGTCGTTCACACTGGTGCCCATGTCTACAAAGCCACTTCAGCGCTCCACGTCCCACTCAAAGTGCTTCCCGATTGCCATTTCGTCGATCATTAAGCTGCGCACTACATGTTTTTCGCTCGTTTTTGCTTCCTCCTCTTTTCTTTTCAGTGCTTCGAATGCTTCCTGTGTGAAGCCGGGCTCACCGTTGATGAGTGAGTACCAGGTTCACAGAGTAGACTGGTGTGGAAGGGCCAAAGCGAACGTCTCTCGTATATACTCGTATGCCTTTGTCGAGTTGAACTGGACAGTCAATGCGGACATCCGAAGGCAGGGCGGATACTTCTCCTTCGACAGTTCACCTGAGTTTTTCTTGATTGCTCTCAGGTTCAGCTCCAGTGGTACACCAGACATTGTATTCCTGAGCACCACTGCTGCAGCCTTAGATACAAGCTGTTTGTTTTTAAGCTCTTCCAGAACCTCCTCCATTGATGTTACTTTCTTCCGAAGCCTCGCGGACTTCTGTAGTGTTTTAAGCTTCTTTGTCTTTGCCCCATGCACTTCTATGGCGCACATCAGTCTTCGCTTTAAGACTGACGGGCTTCGGGGTCCATCGTATGTGTGGTCGGAGTGTTGTGCGGCTGGCACTTCAACTGTCTCAATTGAAGATGCAGGAACACTCGTGTCCACTTAAGCATGCTCTGCGTGGGGACATGTTCTTTCCCTTGGGACCTGAGAGAACCAGAATTCGAACATATATGGAATGAGTGTCATTAACCTCACATTAGACAAGTAAAAATTCATTGCGCACATCCCACTATTTTGTATGATAATTGTCCGTTCCATGTTCAATGTTAACGTGTAACGTTTACAGGCTAGAATTTGGTTGAAAGTGAACGACTGACTGATGACTGACGGTAGTCTGGTGCCCCCCCCCCCCTCCAGGACATTCACCATACCCTCCCTTACCCTAGGATTCCCCCAACCCCCCCCCCCCCGATCTTCTGGGCTTCCCCCCTCCCCCAAGACATTCACCATTCCCTCCCTCCTCCAGGACCCACCCGTTGATCTTTCATGCTTTGGTACCACCCCCCCCCCCCCCCCGTGTCTTGGTATCCCATGTCTCTAAACCCAATTTTTTTCTCGACGCGAGCGCTTGAGCCAATCAGCGAGCGACCTGGCGTGAAGTGTCCTATTTTTTCGGTTCGAACCTGTTTATGCTGTTTTTATTTTCGATGAGTAAGGAAGTCGAAAAGGTAGAGGGGTCGAAAGATGCGGGCAGCCACAAAAAGTGTCTGGAAGCATTTCAAAGTCAAGAACTTCAAGCCGATTGGAACATCTGACTGAGCTGTGTATGCTGTCAGTGCACGACGCTGTGAAATAGTCTTCATCATTCGCTCAAAAGCCGCCATTGAACGACGAACTTCGCAGCGTCTTCCGACTGCGCGAGAGCGATCACCCTAACTGTGTTTTGTACTGCCATCAAAAGTACGAACGCGCGGGCCTAGCACCGGCCAAGCTTTGTTTGCACAAAAACGCGCTAAAAGCGCGCATTCTAAACCTTCTGAAGCTGCGCGTTCGAGTCAGTGGCGCTCGCATATGCTGCAGACAACTGGAATGTAAACGTGCTGTTGTTCAGTTCAACGTTACTGGAGCAAGCTCCAGTAACGTCGGCTCAGTCACTGAAGACGGTTGTCTCCTTGCATATATATTAAATCACGGTCGTAAGAAGCAGACAAATAATACATTATCGCGTTCTCTCGAAGATACAGGGTTCCCCGAGAAGTCGCCTACCTCGGGAGGCCATGTGTAATCACCTTTTCTTTTTTTCAACAGCAGCGTCCACGTCGACCGAAACGCGCTTTTTTTATTTTTTTAATTAAGTCACTGCTTATGCCGTACAAGAAGTGTAAGTTTTCCTTCAGTTCCGGTTTGCTTTAGCGTTTTTTTTTTTTTAATGGCTTAGCATATATTGCCCTGGTTGATGCAGCCGCCTTCGGTGTGGACTCTTGGACTGGACTGGTTTCGTGAAGCCACGGCGCTGTTTCCGTCGTGCTCTCTCGCTCCGCTCGTTCGCTCGTCACGTCCACTTTCCCTCTTACGTGAAACGGAAAGAGTCTTCTCCCACGCGCCCGATAACGCGCCGCTGTTGACCCGCACTCCTCTTACGATGGCAACGGGGCGTAGGAACACGGAATCGTTTCCCGCACAACGTACGCGACAACGTAAACCCGAGATGCAGCGACGACGGCGTTTGCGCGAAACCGCCGACTCCCGGGAGGAAAGATCGGTTCTCCGAAGACAACAGTATGCGGACCGTAGGCGGTGACCGAGGGAAGCAGCTGTGGTGGCTGCATCCGAAACTGGCGACGCCAGGGACTCGCTCTCCGAAGACAACAAACCCCCGCGTTAAATGCTAACGCATATCATCGAGAATCAGCTTAGCAACAATTCAACAATGTCGCCATCTTTTTTTTTTTTTTTGCGGGGGGTAATGCTTTGTTTTTCTTCGTCCTGAGCGACATAGTATTATGTTGAATTCGAGTGGTCAATCGCCGGCGAGCCCTTGCCGGTGGCACCGGCGACCAAAAACGCGCCAGCGGCGCACCACGTGACCCTCTCCACCCGAACACAAAGCGCCGGCAACTGGCGTTTTTATTTGCCTAGTGAGCTTTGTTAACTTCTTCCTCGATCAGTCTATGGTACAATGAGCGCGGCTGTATGTGCCAACAATCTAAATTCTGACTCCTTGAGATGTGTGTAAACACAAGCGGCTTCACAATAGTTTTCGAATTATTAACATTACCACGGTCCGCACAGCTTGAAGGATCTTAAAATATAAAGCTAAAGGAAAGGCAAATTAATAAATGGGTGCGGGGCTGTTCGCACACGCGTCAAACTTCAATATATCAGTGTTTTTGGTTTTCTGAGGAACTGTCCCCATTTTACAAGGGTCCCAAGTAGGCTTGCCAGCGTCGCTTTTTATATTCTGTTTATTGTTATTATCTTTTTTTTTGTTTGAATCGTCAGTTATCTCATTGCGGCCACCTCGTTAAAATTGTAATGCGTTTTCGAGTATCGAACTGCATCACTATGCATGCATCTTTTTCTCAGCGGTGTAATAACCTGTTATTACACAGTTGTAAAACAAAGTAATGTATGATGCAGCCCGTGTCTCAGAGCAAACCGACCTTGTGCAAGCTGGAAAAACTCTTCCAAAAATGTTGGCTTTCTCCGAAACATAAATTATCTTTATCTTCGTTGTTTTCGCTATCTTGTCTCGGAGCACAAATGGGTGTCTGTCTCGATGGCTTCGTTTCCCACTCGAACCCGCTATTTGCCGTTTTGGGCAAGCATTGTTTCGTTTGGGTCCTTTTCCCCAATTGGATGTGACGATACCGGATATAGTCTGGCAGACAAGATGCCCGACCCCTTGAAGCTCGGGCAAAAATTGTGCCGGTAAATTGCCGGCACACGCCTGAGAAGTGCCACCCAAACAGCTTGCACCCGCCAGCATTTGACCACGCGAACGCCCTTGCCGAAGATGGCAAAATATTTTGCCGGAAAATGACCACCCGAATTAGCCATTAGAGCATGCTCATCACGGGGGTCTGGACACTCTAGAGTTCCTGTATCTACGGGAGCCAGAGTTGCGCGTTTGATTCCACTTGCCGCGTGCCGCCCTCGCCGCTATTCGCCGAGATCCGATCACGTGAGGAGCCGTATCAAGTGTCGTGCAGCAAAGTAGACGTTGCACGCGCCCCGGCGTATGTTCCCCGGCTTTTGAGTGCGCCGCGCGCCTCGAACGCGCGGCGCTGCTATTCGCCGAATTCAGACACGTGAGGAGCTGAATCCACATTCCATGCATGAACGCGCAACTCTGGCTCCCGTAGGGAGCCTATACAGGAACTCTAGGACACTCATACGCTCAGCAGCCTCTGCTGGCTGTCATCAAGGACTCTGCTGTTGTTGTCATTTCCCAGTCTCCCAAAAACAAGAAAGGGGAAGAGACGACAGCGAGGAGGACGGGAGGAAAGCCGAGCTGTTTGCGTGGTTGATGTCCAAACTGAAAATGGACACACGGGTAGAAACTTTCACAATTGTTAAGAGAAGTGTATACGCTCTTTTTTTTTCTTGCCATGACAGCTGATTGTTGTTACCTGTTTGGACAGCCCTCTAGGTAAGTTGTTGTAACCTAAAGGCTGGTCCACACACTTGCGACTGCTCACGACCATGTGCCTCAAAACCTGCTAACACCTCTAATGTCTGTAAACTAGAGTTCCTGTATAGGCTCCCTACGGGAGCCAGAGTTGCGCGTTCACGCATGGCATGTGGATTCAGCTCCTCACGTGACTGAATTCGGCGAATAGCAGCGCCGCGCGTTCGAGGAGCGCGGCGGGCTCAAAAGCCTGGGAACGTACGCCGGGGCGCGTGCAACGTCTACTTTGCTGCACGACACTTGATACGGCTCCTCACGTGATCGGATCTCGGCGAATAGCGGCGAGGGCGGCACGCGGCATGTGGAATCAAACGCGCAACTCTGGCTCCCGTAGGGAGCCTATACAGGAACTCTACTGTAAACAACACACTAGCGCCATCTATCGGTTAGCCCTGGAACACTTGCAGTTTACGTATATTTTTCTGTTTCTATTTTCACGCACCATTCTTTCTTTCTTGGCCTGAAAATCTTTTGACAATGTTATAGGCGTCCATTTCTAATATACGGTACGTAAATTTGATCTTGCAAAGAGTGTGAAACCTTAGCTCTTGTGAAACGCAGTTCCAAAGCCACCTCCTAGATGGCGTCAGCGTGCCAGTGTGTGAAGTGTGTGTTCTCGTCGTAGGTTATCACAAGAACTCGGTCCTGAGCAAACGTAAAGACTTCTTCACACACTTGCGATTGCTTACGAAAGGAGAGGATAAAAAAAAATCGCCACTTTTTAGTATTATCGTGCAAAGGTAGTGCTAACGCACAATGTCACGTGGTAGTCTGGAGAAACCGGGCACACTTGTGAAGGCTGGATGGCGCAAAGGGTGTCCGTGTCAGCTTTTTCGAAATCGCTGGACGCGGTTTCGCTGGGGTACGCCAACGACATCGTTAGCCCTGGATTAAGGGCGGGGGCTAGGGAGGCTGGAGTCTAGGGTCACACCTGAAGAAAGGAGGGGGGGGGGGGGGGGGGCCCTCTCTTGGTTCTCGGGGCGCGAGGCCTTCGCTCGGGTAGCCCGTTCTCCCTCGTAGGGTGCGAAAGACCCCCAAGAGAAGAGAAAATTTTCGCCTTTTTTGTGTGTTTGTTAATGGCGTGTCAAAGAACTGGTTCGGTCGTAAATCACTTTGGCCTGGGACAGTTGCCACTCGTCACCAGCGCGTCTAAAACACTAGTGGCATCAATTTCCTGTCGGCTTCCTGAAAGGCTTTTTCCTTACAAGGTCATTTTAGTTTTTCCAGCTTTAACCATACTTCGTTTCATCTTGTGTTGAACCACAACGGAAGGCTAGAGGCGTCCACAGCCAATCAAGCGCCAGTCCAGTGGTGTCGTCACGCATTGATACACTCCAGAGGAGCCAGGCGACGTCATTTCTGAACTTGCGCTTGATTGGCTGTGGAGGCCCCTAGTCTTCCGCTGCGGTTCGATACAGGATAAAACAAAGCAAGCAATCATCATTTTCTTTCTTTTTATAGGGTCATTCGAAACCGATATCTCGAAGGGGGTGGGATCATACTGAACGTCTCGACTTTCTGGGTGGCATTAGGGTGTTTTGAAGCCTCTATCTTTGGCTTAACTACAGAAAACGCTTTACGGTGCCCTTTTTGTTCGCGAGTTTGTAAGCACTGTATTTTTTATTTTGCTAGTCACTTCGCGTTTCGGATTGCGAAACGTTGACAATCGCCTAATCCACGTGTTTTTTTGTTTGTTTTTTTTTTCTTTCAAATTACAACCAGACACGGACCTAACAACCACTCGATTTACGACTGCCGAAATGCGTGTCCCGCTTGGCGCACGTGCATGCATATGTTTCACTTAAAATTGTGTGTTTCGAGAAAGCATATTGTACGCAGCCTAGCCCAGAGCACGGCCCTGCCTAGAGAGAACACATATGGCAATCATTCTCAAGAGCCACTTGCTGCCTAGAACGTCTATGGTGGGAGGAGCCACAAACGCATAGATTTCTGTGCATTGCCCCTTGATTGGTTCTGCTGGGTTGAAGGCGTGCACATACGCGCAAATAACGCAGTGACGTAGAGTGTTTTTTTAGATTTGATTGGACTAGCTCATTTTCAGCCTTAGTGTCATTCACGTGCAAAGGGGAATACATAAGATTGTATTCTGTATGATACTCATCTTATATATTCTATAGTCAGACATTTCATTGGAAATAACGTTAATATGTATCGAGAAAACTTAGTACATTTCTAGGCATTGGAGGCGAGGACACTTTAATAAAGTAGTTTTTTTTCTTTTACTGAAAAGTTTCATTTTTGACCATCATCATCATCATCATCATCGTTGTCGCCGAAATTATTATCATCATCATCATCATGATCTCAAATTTCGGGGCCGTGGCCAGTATTAGCCCAGGACCCCGAAATTTCTTAATCCGGCCCTGGACGTCGTGACTGCTATATTTTCAGTCGCACAGAGCGGCACCTGATTGGCTGAGGACGGCAGTCACACTATTCATACTCCGTACAAAAGACACGGCTTTCGCTGCAGATATGACGACTAAAGTGTCTGCGGCTTCATGCATTTCTATTCTTCGAACAAGCCTATGACTGTGTCTGCAGACCGCTTCTGCTGTGATGCATTAGCTGAGTGGCCGCGGCTTAAAGGCCGACGACCACTTCGCGCTTTCCACATTTCCCTTTCTTCCTCCTCTCCCCCTTTCTATCCTCTCTCCTGTTGCCTGTTTCCTCCTCCCACATGGTGAGGAGGATCTTCTGCCTTGCAGAATCTCGAGTCTGGTCGTCGGCCTTTAAGACGCCCGGATAAATTACAAGCTTCGTGCAATCACGTCAAGGAGCTTTAAGAGTGGTCGCTGTGCGACGCCACCAGGCTCAATACCCTTCACTGCCTCGAGCACTTTAGTTTTTTTCTCGGAGAGTCACTCGGCAGGCCGTTCGCGGCAGCATGAGAACGACAATCAAGCGGTCGTGCATGCAGTAAGAAAGAAAATTGAATAGACGCCGTACAACAATGAATAACACTTTATTTGGGGGCAAATATTGCACAGCTTTCGAACTCATTCGAGGCTCGAAACGAACTATTGGTAAACAGTCCAGCTTTTATTTTATGATATATATGAACATAGGAAACAGTAATCCGTCTATTAACGTTATGGCCCGTGTTTGCTTCACTGCATCTGTCGTATTTTTCGAAATTCAGAATACCAGGACGTAAAGGCTTAGTTGATAGAAACAGTCTTTGCCAAGACTTCCCTTACGAAAGCGCTTCCAAAGCTAACCGCCGAATTCAGAAACCTCACTCAAACTACACTCACACTTAAGGGCCGCTCCACTTCCTCGAGGAAGGCGCGAGGGCCGGCGCTGGCCAATCGCGAGGACGGACCCGCCGTCGCGATTGGCCAGCGCCGGCCCTCGCGCCTTCCTCGAGGAAGTGGAGGGGCCCTTAAGTGTGAGTGTAGTTTGAGTGAGGTTTCTGAATTCGGCGGTAAGGCATGAGCGCAGTGGCACGTGGAGTCGAGTCCTAAGTCGTGGTGTCCCGAGTGCTCGCGCGTCCTGGGCTTGGCAGGCTTTCTTTCACGCGGTCTCAGCTAAGACATTCACCCTAGCAAGCCGGCCCAGATGTCTTGACATGGCGTAGCTGCGTGTAGAAAAGCGCTGTCTTCTTTTTGTAGAGACTGTTTGCTTTTTAAGGGTCCGGAAAGGAAGGCTTCGAGTGTACAAGGATGCTGAGTTTAGCTCTAAGCTTTTAACATGGATGCTTGATATAAGACTGGGAACAATAACGTGGAACACAGTGCTCCCAAGAACACTGAGCTCCAAGGTGCGGAAATAGGACCGGCGTTCCCACTGTTGCCCAGAGAAGGACATCCTCCTTTCGCTAGAAGGTCGCTGAAGTATTTTTTCACGGCCTCGATTCCTGGCTGGGCAGCTGGGGGACACCCTACCGCCGCTTTCATCATGCATTCAAACTCCGTTTTCATGGCTCTGCGAGAAACAAAAACAGGCGGCCGCATATATATGTCATGAAGGCAAGGACCCCACTGCACTGTCTCTACAACGCAGACAACCAGTATTACGTCACAGTCGCAGTGTTAAGATGGACGACCCGCTTGGGAACAGCGTTTTGTCCTCCGTTTTTTTGGGGTATACACAGTGAAGGACTGAAGAATATTGATACTCGTCGTCGACTGAAGCTGCGATATGGTGAAGCGTCTCTGTCACTGAAGCATGTGCACTAGGAAGTTCAGAACTGCATGAGTTCCGCGACAGTTTCTCATGGATTGCTGAGGAACATTAAATGGTAAAAACAGAGTTCACCGCAGCGAAGAAAGTCATCGTACTGTAAAAAACAAAGTGGCCGAGTTACTGTAAATAAAATAGATTTCAGTCATCGTTCACGCCCCTAGTGTTTACAACATTTTTGTACCGCTCAACGCAATGGGAGGAATGCACTTTTAAATTCAATGGAGTGCTGATTTGATTGGCAATGATTTAGCGCTAAAGCTCTGTATTGTACGGAATGAAAACTATTTTCAGACAAAGTGTAGACGTGTCGCACGTTTGTGTAATAAATTCGTAGCCAAGATAATTTAACGTTCTTATTTCACTGTCCCTCGTATCTGCACTTTTAATATGAGAGGAAACTCGTGCCTAAGATGGCAAAACGTCACAATAACCTTTTTTCATATTAATTTACGAGATTACTAGCGCTGGAAGACGTGTATTGTAGGGATTGAAGACGATGTCAAAAAATGGTATATAGACGTGTTTTACTTTTGTGTAATGAATTCTAATGAAAAGAAGTTAAGGGATTTATTGGAAGGTTACTCGTACGCTAAAGAAAAATCTTATAGGCATAAGAACTTTTTTGGTCCAATGAACGCTTCTAGTCAATAAGATCACATGAGTTCATAAAAGAAAAATACAATAGTATATAAGCATTTATAAGAAACGATAAGATGATTCTTACAACTTCATATATATTTTTATATTGCTCTTATAAGGTTTTTATATGCTCTTATATGATATTCTTTGATCATGTGCATTTATTGGACGAAATTATTTCTTTTCTACACAAGATTTTTCACTAGGGTATTTGAGTTTTTATGTGACAAAGGACGCGAGCCTACAAGATGGCAGAAGAAAACTCAAATAAAGAAAGAACACAATTGAAATACAGAGGGTGATTGTTGGGTCATTGTCCCGGTTTGGTTACTCTGTGCAGAGGGAGGGGACGATGGTGGGGCTCAATGAGAGGTTGAAAGACGAGGGGGGAAAATGGCATAAAAGTGACACATTATGACCACCATGTAAACATGGCACACTGTTCACGAACACCGAGGTTCACCGCCTACGAGTAAAAGCGAAGGTGTGTTTCCTGCAATGCCGCAGTCCCTACTGCTCGTTCGCTGTACAAAAGACCCTTCCGTGTTCGTTTCAGGCATGATGATGACTGAAGCGTCTGCGGAGAAACCTGAAGCCTATTCGATACAAGTTTGCTTTAAGCTTCCAACATGTTTGCAGACAGCTTTTTTTTTATCAATGTCTCAGGGTCGTCATGTCATGCAAAGGAAGGAGCATGCCTCAGACAGTGTTTGTATGCACACTGTTTTTTTTTAAATTATTATTAACCTACGACCGCGGCTTTAAGCTCTCAGTGCCGGTCGCACAGAGGGCAGTCTTCAGACACTGCCTCAGTCATGTTTCACCCATGTAAGGATGATCCCGTAGTGGTGATGTAAAAATAGTCTCCAGACATGTTTCAAGTATGGTATGAAGGAAACATGCTTCTAAGATGCTCGAGGCATGCCCGCAGACACTTCTCTGTCATCGTGACTGCAGCCCCAACACCGTGTCTTTTTTGCACGATGTATATATGAGCAGCATTTACCACGTCCAACAATCTGACATCCATCAAAATAACCCTACACGCGAGGCTGGAAATCTTACCTGCACTTGGCGGCTTCGAGAACTTCGAGGAATGTGGTCTCGCCCCGCGAACCCTGCTTCTCGTGGTGATGCGCTGCCGTCAGGCACGTCTCCATGGTGCGCGCATCTCTGCACCTGTTGAACTCGATCAAGCCTGGAACCCGCAACTTTGGTCATTTAGATGCGAAATTTAGTGGGAACAAGCGGCAGCGTGATGTGAACCTGATGAGGAACGGAAGTGGGCGATCGAGAGAGGGGAAGCCGATCGTCCAATCGAGTAATTTTATATATTAAGTCTCGGTCACGCTCCACTTGCGACTGCTTCCACCCGTAGAGGCTTGAGTCCTGTACACGCGCTTGTGTTTCTCTACGACCGATTAAGAGAAGGTCGGTGTTCAAACCTCTTGTGAGGGCTCATGACCGGCTTTGCTGCAATGTAACCTGCCGTAAGTTGTCGCCAGTGGCTTAAAAGAAAGGTTTTATCCTCTCCGCAAATGGCCACGCTACACCTGGACGTGGACGAGGGCAGCCCGGTACCTAACAAACACCTGACCAACCATGTGGGAGGCACGCGCGCGGCTCCACAAGATCTACGTGACCAACGGCAAACGTTTCAAAGACCTAGTGGGGTTACGAAACAAGGCGGCACAGGCCTGTAGATACGCCGAACGCCTGGCTCTATCGAGGTGGTTCGACCACTGTGCCACCTTGACGAGCGGACGGGTACTCGCAAGCTTTGGTACACCCACAGGTCCTTGATCGGCAAGACCAAGACGCCCAACTCGGCACGTAACATCCAGCTGGCGACCGACCAGACGTCAGAGCAGCTTGAGGAAACGGCCGCCAAGGCCTTCTTCCCACAAACTTCCATCCACCCTGACCCAAGCCTGTACGAACTGCAAACTCCGGGCGACAGCGAATGCGACGCCCCGTTCAACATGCAAGAATTAACCCTAGCCGTGGACTCGATCAATGAGTGCAGCGCCCCGGGTAAAGACGGGATCACATGGCGCATGCTGCCCAATCTGAATGAGCCGGAAAGGCGGAAACTCTTAGAAGAACTTAACGACGTTTGGGCGTCGGGAGAACTACCGTCCGAATGGAAGCACTTGGTGGTGTACCACATCCCGAAGCCGGGGAAAAGGCCGGATTGCATCCGAAACCTGCGTCCTATTTCACTCACGTCTACGCTGTGCAAGCTTGTCGAGCGGCTGGTCCTGACTCGACTTTCATCTTAGAGGAAGCTGGGGACTACCCTCACTACGACTCTGGGCAAACTGGGTTCCGCCCCGGCATGTGCACCCACGACAGCCTACACCTACTCCGGAGCTTTGTGGGCAAAAAGCGGCGGTGCACTAACAAGATACCCGGGCTCTTAGTGGTGGTCGAACTCAATAAAACCTCTGGCATCTTTGATCATTCGGCGGTAAACGAGGCACTCGAAGAGAGGGCGCGATCACCCGCACTGTTAACATCCTTAGGAGTTTCCTCAGGAACCGAACCTTCGATATCAGCTCGGGCTCCAAGCAACCTCGCATTTTCAGCAAAGTCCGTTAAGTGCCTCAAGGAGCCATACTCTCGCCTACCCTTTTAAACTTGGCGATGAGAAAGACAACGAGAGCGTTGCACGCCGTCCTCCACCTTCAACACACAACGTATGCAGACGAAATCACCCTTTGGGTGGACCCTCGGAACATAAGGCCTGACACTCAGGAAATGCTAGCCACCGTGCAGACGGCCTTGGATACACTTGACCAATGCATGCAGACCACAGACATGCAGCCCTCCTCGGATAAGACGGAGTTCTTGATCGTCGGCGGCCTTGAGCATTTCAGAGGTCTGATACACCTAACCCTGGCCAGTCAGCCCATTCAGCGCTCTCCTGAGCGCTGGATTCGGGTATTGAGGGTCCCGCTGCACGAGCAAGGTGGCGCACAGGAAGGGATCAGGTAACTAATAACCGCATAGTGACGACAGCTCCACCAGATCAAAAGAATAGGCAACCGCTTCGTTGGCGCAGGCATGCAAACCATCCGCTTTCTAACTCAGGCAGTCTTCACATCGAAAGCCTGTTACGGGGCAGCGTGCTTCGACTTGACCAAGGCGTAGCACGAGCAGCTGGATGTCTTGCATCGGGAATGCCTGCGTGCAATTACAGGCCGCCCAAGACACACCAGAACGGAAGAGCTGTACCAATACTCGGACCTTCCTACTTTGCAAGTCATTATGGAGACCCGCGTAGCCGGCCTTCATAGGCGTTGAACCTTGACTAGGGCCGGTCAAAGCCTCCTGGAAATACAGGGTTGGCGGCCATTCGTAGAACAGAACCCGCCCCTGAGAAAGATACCACCCTAGAAAGACGTGATGGTGAAACAACCCAAACCGCTCACTCGCAAGGAGAGGCCTGAAGATCACCCTGAAGTAAGGGCCGCACTTGCAGCGCGTACGGACCTCGTGGAGTACGCGGTCTTCACAAAGACCGTGCATGTGGTGTGAAGAAACAAAACGGGCCACCCTAGCGTATGCGACCGGCCGGAACTGCTACGCTTAGACTCTCCAATATGACAGAGAACTCCGCACGAGTCGTCTCGAACTCGATGCCATACATCTAGCGCTCTCTTGCATACAATAACTTTGCGACTGAGCAGACGTTCTTACTCGTATAACCATCTTTACAGACTGCAGAGAGGCTCTAACGCGCCTAGGAAAGACCTTTCGCGAAGGCACGCTCTGCCAGCGTATCAAGAGCCAGTGCACCGATTTGTTAATGGCTGAAGATATCGAAGTACGAGTGAATTGGGTCCCGGGACAAGCAGGCGGCGTCGCTCCAACCTGAAAATCTCAGACCCGTTCGCATTGCCGAACCCTAACCACCTCGAACGGAAAGTTTGTGGGAATCTGGCTGCCCTCCTCCGTGCTGTACCTCGGGGCTCGACATTCCAGCCATTCGAACTTCGTCGTTGGCCCGGCAGAAACCTAACGCGCGCAATGCCTCCGAGATGCGCCATTCCTCGGGGGAGCTTCGATGGCCTCGCGCCACAAGATCCGGCTGTAGCACTACCCTAAGCCAACTGACGTCACGCGACTGGCTTCTGAGAACAAAGGGGCCAAGGCTTGAAAAAGGGACACGGGACAAAGGGAGGCTCTCTCGGGCGGCAGACACGAAGGAGCGTGCAGCGGTGACAGGAGAGGAGGACGCTGGCACGGGAATCGACGGGGAGACGGACGCTAGCGCGGGAAAGTGTGGGCGCGACGTCGAGCTGCGGACTCGACGGACGGACCGGACAGCAACCGTGGACGACGACGTCCCCATGACGCGGTGTGGACGACCACCGCTGGGACATGGAGCAGCTGCACTGGCGGCGGACCTCCCCCCGGCCTCGCTGATGACCATTCCCCGATCCCGAAACCCCCAGGCAATAAGTGAGTGAATAAACCCTTTTGCCGAGAGCGAAGTATTGCAGTGTCATGTCCATTGGGGGACTGGGTCTGAGGGGATCGGAGAAGCCCGCAAGCTGTGGCCCGCCAAGAAGATCGCCATCGGCTGCGAGAACAGACACCTTACAACCCCGCACCGTTACCCATGGGACAGGTTAGGGGGGCGCAAGTGCTGGTACACGAAGCCCGTACCGGCGCTGCGCTCACAGAGGGTGTGCTTGCCAGGAGGCGAGACTACAAGCAGCGGAGGGGCCGCCCACCAGATAAGACGCCGGAGAATGAGGAAGAGTCGAGATCAAAACCGCCGGAAACTTGCAGGACGTGCTCTGCCGGCGTTCTTCCCACTATTTAGCACCTCTTATGGGACTGCACCGGCTAACAGGAAAAAAGAGCCGAGTACCTAAACCCATGCATCCAAAATCTGCAGGACTGGGTCACCCCAAAAAACGGCGATCCTACTAAAGACACACTACTCTCGTTATGGAAGGTTGCGCACTCGACCGGCGTCAATCGCTGAATGTGAACTTGTGCTTCCCTAGCGCCCTTCCTCTTTGAGGCCATAGCGCCATCCCTTCTACAATAAAAAACATCATCATCATCACCCTCTCCGGTCGTCAACAGTGACAAGTGTGTGATCCAGAATTTAGAACAGGTTTCAAAGCCCGTTGTAACTGCTCACCTGGCTGCGCAACTGCACACCCGGTCGTAAGTATATTCACAAGAGACTTCAAAACCGGTTTTAAGCCACTCCGGTTCTAAGCAGTCGCAAGTGTGCCACCCAGCTTCTACACCGCGAAAACCCGATGGACTTGGAGTGAGCAGCTTTTGTGTAATTGGAACGGCTGGACGCGCACAGCCTTGGAGTTTTAGCCTACAAATTGGAAGATGTGGCTCCCACTTGCTATCGTTGTGGACAACCCTGGAGACACAAGAGACAGACCTGGGTTTCTTAAGCTGTCGATAACAATAATGTCACCGATTCACCGATACCTGCGTTTCTTGACTAATCACCGACAATAGGGTGCCTGGAGCGCGTCTCCGACTGTTGAGCTTAGCCACAGCCATGTATACGGAGAGTTTGGCCATTTATTGGGAAGTATAGGACTTAATTGAGGAGACGCCACTAACCGAAAGCGGGCTGGGCGTGTTCCAGGGCATCTTCCCAAATTCGAATTTGGCCAACCAGACGCCGGAAATAATACCCTGGCGGTGGTCGCGAGAAACGAAATTAATAGGTACAGTCGGGGACAAAAGTCTCCAGGACGCGCGAGCTGCGACTGAAACGCATTGCTCTGCCATCTGCCGGCGGGACGCCTGGTTTCGAGATCACACAAAAGCGCATGCGCGTCCTACTGTGCCTGCAAACATGTGTCTTTTCCCGCTCTTCTGCGGCGCGACGCCTAACTCGGAATCGGCCGCGTGGTACCGCCTCGGAGATAAGCGCTTGTGACTGACGGGCGTCTGCTATACACATTCCGAAACTGGAGATACCGCCTGCAGCATTGCGCTGCATTCGCCGTGTCAGCGCATCTTGCTTTATAAACAGTTCAGCTTATCGCTAAGTTGAGCTGCCGTGACTTCTTGCTTTAGTTGCCATGTCAGTAAGCGCTATCTCCGAGGCGGTGCCACGCGCCCGATTCCGAGTTCGGCGCTGCGCCGCAGAAGAGCTGGAAAACGTACATGTTTGCAGGCACAGTAGGACGCGCATGCGCTCTTGAGGGATCTCGACACCAGGCGACCCGCCGGCAGATGGCAGAGCAATGAGTTTCAGTCGCAGCTCGCACGTCCTGGAGACTTTTGTCCCCGACTGTACGTCGCAGTAACTCTCGGTGACTGAAAATATGCTTCACGCGTGATGTTTCAATCACGGTCATCCAAAATCATGGTGGAAGAGTGCGACTAGCGGAACGATCGGCATAATCCGTACGCCAAGCGCCGAGGGCCGGGAATCTGTCCTCCGACCGGTCACACTCTGTTCAAGCGGCACATTCGCTTCTTACATCTCTCTGCATGATCGTAATCGAAACATTACGTGCACCCTATTTTCAGCCGTGAAGGGTGACTACATTTAAATCTTACGCACTTATTAAAACCACATATCTATGATTAAAACTGTTTCTCCCTACCAACCTATTGAAAAACCTCATTTGTAGGAGAAATATCTGTGTCCACTAAACAGATATGAATCATACAAGATATATAAGAACATATAAACCCCATAAGAGCCATATAAGAAAACTATATAATATATATCAGAGCATATAAGAACCATATATGAAACTTGTGAGAAGTTTCTTGTAAGTTCCTTATATGGTTCTTTTGTGTTTTTTTATATCTGAGATAGTTCTTATATAGTTCTTATATGTTCCTATATATCTTGTATGTTTCATATCGGTTTATTGGACACCAGAAATTTCTCATACAAATGGCTTTTTCACTTGGGCACCGCTAGGGGATTCTTTTCGGCTTCTGGTGGGCCAACAGAGCATGTCAAGCCGTTTGGTGCATGCACTGGCTCTGCCGGCTCCTTCCATTGACCAAACTTTCTCTATACGAGGCTCTGGTACTTAGCGTCCTATTCCACCCATGCGAATAAAGTGGTCCCAAATGGCAACACATGACGTCAGACAAACCCGAGCGTCGAGCCGACGGATGGCGCGACACTGGCAGTTTGTCGTAGAAGTTCCTGCAAACGTTACCACCAAACGCGAGCGCAGCTGTTGTCGCGGCGTCCCAACCCCTAAGTGCCAAAGCTTCCGTGGACTGTCAAGCTGGAGAGCGATCTGCAGCAGAACAAACGTCTAGAACGTCCACCATTCGTCGCTGTGACACCGTCAGGATCAAGCCGATGAGAGCATGACACTAATATGACGTCGTCGGGAGGATATTGAGATACCACTTTTCCGGACGCGGTGAGTAGGAGAGGCATTCCAGGCCATGGACTTATTATAATGTACGCTAGAGGTTCAACTGACAATAGTATTCTGTCGCAAATTCAAGCAGACAGCAACCGGTCGAAAATTGACTTCCGGTAATGCACTTCTACACTCTTAGAAAAGAGGGTATCGATAGTCCTCCCTAAGGGGAGGAACGGTCTTGTAACCAATGTTCCTTTAGAAAGGGAGAAACCTCCGTCCCTGAAGCAGGGGAGCATAGTTCCTCCGTCGCCAGCACCTCATTATGGCCGCCCTGAATCGAGCGAATCGAGCTCAATAGGGCTTAAGGAGGACGCTACGTCTCTTGTACGGGACGAGAGGAGCAGCAAATAAAAGCGTAACACGAGCTTTCCGCGAACAGTGTTTATTTCCGAAGCCCGATTCCCCCCGCGGGTACAGAAACTTGCGTTTCGAAAGCAGTTACTCAGTCTTCTCGTCGTCAGCAC